>JAVTVY010029827.1:0-123614 GCA_036873755.1 Hanleya hanleyi
CCTACACAAGCTTCACTTTAACACATTGTACCACCCATTCGGACCCATAGCGGTCCATCTCTACCCCAAACACACCCCCCACATACCCCCCAAAATGTCTGATTTCTATACTACGGCCAAACTGCGCATGCGCAGACTATTGAACACGGACAAACCATTAGTCCAGTCGGATGCTCCTCCACGAGAGCTTCAAAATAAGACCTCATACGACACCATAGGATCAATAGGGGCTCACCTAGACCCCAAAATGTTCACCCAGTATGGACCTATAGCTCCATACGGGCTATGGAGGCCTTCCCAGGCCTCGGTGAACTTTTTCCAAAAATTTCACCGTTTCGCTCCGGGAACCTTCATATCATGTTCTAAATGACGAGACGTGAAAAACAAATCCAAACAACCCATATCACAATGAACGTGTTTGAATTTCCCTGGCTGGACCTATACACGCCATAGCCAGCCTATGGGGCTATATACAGACCTCGGTGACTTTTTTCCAAAAATTTCACCGCTTCGCCCCAGGACCCTGCCCATCGTGTTCTAAATGACGAGACGTAAAAAACAAATCCAAACAACCCATATCACAATGAACGTGTGTGAATTTCCCAGGTTGGACCTATCCCTCCCATAGCCAGCCTATGGGGCTATATACAGACCTCCGTGACTTTTTTCAAAAATTTCACCGTTTCGCTCCAACACCCTGCCCATCGTGTTTTAAATGACGAGACGTGAAAAACAAATCCAAACAATCCATATCACAATGAACGTGTGTGAATTTCCCAGGTTCGACCTATCCCTCCCATAGCCAGTATCAAGCTGTATGGGCATATATACAGACCTCCGTGACTTTTCGAAAAATTTCACCGATCCGCTCCATCGTGTTTTTCGTGGCGAGGCGAGAAAAACGAGATCCCACAACCCATAGTAAAATGCAAAAAAAAATGACCATCCCCATACCCCATACAGGCCTGTATATTGTATAATACAGACCCCTATTGTAGGGGTAAAGTCCGTGTTCCGCTTTTTATATTTTCGGAAAAATATCGTAATTTTACATGCACCCACCCCATTGACTTGCTAAGCAGGCCCCGATAAGCCCGGGGACCGATATTAGCCCTTTTGGCTAGAGTTGATAGGGATTTCCCCCTATTGTAGGGGTAAAGTCCGTGTTCCGCTTTTTATATTTTCGGGACAAATCCTCAATTTACATGCACCCACTCCCCCATCCTACCTCTGTCGGCAGGCTCCGATATTAGCCCTTTGGGACAAGGTTGATAGGAGTTTTCCCCTATTGTAGGGGTAAAGTCCGTGTTCCGCTTTTGATATTTTCGGGACAAATCCTAAATTTACATACACCCACTCCCCCACCCTACCTCTCTCAGCAGGCCCCGATAAGCCAGGGACCGATATTAGCCCTTTTGGAAAGGTTGATAGGAGTTTTCCCCCTATTGTAGGGGTAAAGTCCGTGTTCCGTTTTTTATATATTCGGGACAAATCCTCAATTTACATACACCCACTCTAGGCAGAACCCGATAAGTCCGGGAACCGATATTAGCCCTTTGGGATAGGGTTGATAGGGGTTTTCCTCTATTGTAGGGGTAAAGTCCGTGTTCCGCTTTTTATATTTTCGGGGACAAATCATCAATTTACATGCACCCACTCCCCCACCCTACCTCTCTCAGCAGGCCCCGATAAGCCAGGGACCAATATTCGCCCTTTGGGATAGAGTTGATAGGGGTTTTCCTCTATTGTAGGGGTAAAGTCCGTGTTCCGCTTTTTATATTTTCGGGACAAATCCTAAATTTACATACACCCACTCCAGGCAGAACCCGATAAGCCCGGGGTCCGATATTAGCCCTTTGGGATAGGGTTGATAGGGGTTTTCCTCTGTTGTAGGGGTAAAGTTCGTGTTCCGCTTTTTATATTTTCGAGACAAATCCTCATTTTACATACACCCACCCATGACTTGCAAAATCCTTCCGTAGGGACCCCAAGTCCCCGACTCAAATGAATGGACGGCATACAAGTCCGTACATGCACTCCTAATCACGTGACCGCCGCATGATGGAAAAAACTCAGATACAAGTCTGTACATGCATTTCATATGGTCCTGGAGGAGCGCTTCACTTTGACACCTCACTCGACCCAATCGGTCCATGCAGCGTATTTGAAGTCTGGGGACTAATTTCTGTCCGCGGAGGCAGACCGCATCACCGCCAGACCACATCACTGCGGAGGAATACATGCCCCATGCACTTGACCATCACGTGACCTCCACATGACCTCCACATGAGACGGCGTCCTTTTTGAGACAGCACACTCTTTTGCCGGATTTTGCCGGTACTATAATGCACTTGACCTCGACGCCAGATTCTTACGCCAGGTCAATGCGAGGGATTATCCTCGCTGTATACTACTGAGATTTCATACACAAAAAAAATCACGAGAAAAGTGGGTGGGTGGATCTATCTTGTTCTTCCTACGAAGTGGGCTCTCATTTGCAAATTGTCCGGTAATGAGTGGGTGAGTGAGTCAGTCCATCCGAATCCTTTCGTCGGCAAAATAAGTAGAACCGTTGGCATTAGAACCTTGAGTTTAGGCATGAAGGTGCATTAGGGAACTGTTACCAACAAGTTCTGAGCTGACTAACTTTTGATGAAATTTGACCTACTAAGGTGACTTATAACATTACGCTTGGACCCCCAAGTCATCTTCTTCACCCTACTTCGTAGGTCCTGTGACGGGATCTAAAAAGCGTCTCAAAATAAAGTGTATGTTTGTGCAAATTCATCAATTTCGAGGTGAAAACAGCACCTTTTTTTCTATCTCTGTAAACACACGAAGCCAGTCCAGAACCAAAATGTGCTTTATACCAAAATATTTACCTTATCCATATCTAGTTGTTGTCCAAATACGGTTTTCGTTCACCACTGGCTTCATATGTGTACAGAAAAAACAGGTGCTGTTTTCACCTAGAAACAGACGATTTTGGACAAGTACATTTCCAAACATGGCAGTGTGACTAACGTCACAGGACCTACGAAGTACAGTAGGCATTAGGACTCGAACGCGAACTGAACTCTTCGAAATCCCCACCCCCAGTTGAAATCCTGCCTATATTAAGATGGGCACCGCCCAAGTCAGAATCGCCAGTGATTTTCATCAAAAATCACCAGAAATTTTCATCAAAAGTAGGTCAGCTCAGAACTTGTTGGTAACAGTCTCCTAATGCACCTTCATTCCAAAATAAATAACGATCGCCGATTTAATTTTACAATTTTTTAATTAAAGGAAACAGATTGAATAATATAGGTTCGGTAGATTTCAAGCTTTACGTGTGAAAATACATTTACATCTCTTTAATGGTTTTCAGTGCCCTTGTACAGGATCAAAACAACTTTTTGAATCACATTATTTTCTCAACAATACAACAAATTTTTATATATAGTACTATAGTAGAAAGGTAGCATTTATGTAGTTTACGGTAATTCAAGACCAACACCTTCTATGCACAAGATTCTATGTCGTTCTCCTGAGCATAACCGGTACAAAGAGGAATAAATAGCGTCTCTACATAACGCTGTTATTTAGATATATGAGACAACACATTTTGGGCATCGGCAATCTGATGAATGTACTATTCCGGTTTTCTTGTTTCACATTATATTCTATGGCGGTTGATCGGTGATTTTCTTCATTGATAAACGTTAAACCACCTCAGCTTCGTTATGGAAACAGCGCTGATTGTTTGAGGGTATATGCAGTACTTAAGATTAACCTCAGGGCCATGTGCCATACACTGGGACAGGGTATTTTTAGCTTTGGGTAATTTGACCTGAATTTGAAGGCTCCAGCCTGGTGTGGCCAATGTGAAATAGGATACACGTTAAAGGCTACAGTTTACATACACAATGTTTATCTATAACAATATACTGAAGTGTTAATTATCAATCTAATTTTAATCAGAATTATTTCAGATCAGAACTTGCTGGTAACAATGCCCTAATGCACGTTCATGCCAAAAATCAAGGTTCTAATGTCAATGGTTCTCCTTATTTTGCCGACGAAAGGATTCGGATGGACTGACTGACTGACTCACTCATTACCGGACAATTTGCGATCTGTAGCCTACTTCGTAGGAATTATATTATGAGTGACAAAATGTTTGCCTGGTTCAGTGGAGACTCGTCCAAGCTGGCAATTCACAAGCACTGCATGGGGTCTTCACCATCAATTAATAGCCCCTTATCAGGTTATCGGCTTATTCTCCAGTTTTTTAAGAAAAACCTTCTGGAAAACTGTTCGAAAGTTGGGATGGATAATCTGAACTACAGGTAAAGAAAAAAGCGCGGCTCAGTTTTCAAAGTTTTGTGTTTGTTAATATTTTAATGTTCAAAGTGTGACCCGCAGTTCATCCAATTTTTGAATAAGTTGAATAAAAAACATGAGCAGTGTGACTAACGTCACAGGACCTACGAAGTAGAGTAGGCATTAGGATTCGAACGCGAATTGAACTCTTGGAAATCCCCACCCCCAGTTGAAATCCTGCCTATATTAAGATGGGCACCGCTCAAGCCAGAATCGCCAGTGATTTTCATCAAAAATCACCAGAAATTTTCATCAAAAGTAGGTCAGCTCAGAACTTGTTGGTAACAGTCTCCTAATGCGCCTTCATTCCAAAAATAAATACCGATCGCCGATTTAATTTTACAATTTTTTAACTAAAGGAAACAGATTGAATAATAAAAAGTTCAGTAGATTTCAAGCTTTACGTGTGAAAATACATTTACATCTCTTTAATGGTTTTCAGTGCCCTTGTGCAGGATCAAAACAACTTTTTGAATCGCATTATTTTCCCAACAATACAACAAATTTTTATATATAGTACTATAGTAGAAAGGTAGCATTTATGTAGTTTACGGTAATTCAACTCGAGACCAACACCTTCTCAGCACAAGATAATAATGATTCTATGTCATTCTCCTGAGCATAACCGGTACAAAGACGAATAAATAGCGTCTCTACATCACGTTGTTATCAAGATATATGAGACAACACATTTTGGGTATCGGCAATCTGATGAATGTACTATTCCGGTATTCTTGTTTCACATTATATTCTATGACGGTTGATCGGTGATTTTCTTCATTGATAAACATTAAACCACCTCAGCTTCGTTGTGTGAATCGGAATTGCATTGCTGTGACACACCAACACACTCCGTGGCAGTGATTCTGTATCCCTAATCAAGGAATCAAAGTGGATCAAGATTTGAAATGACAAGAAAAATTTAGACATATTTTGTTTACACATGTAATTTTTTGTTTAAATTATATCCCAGTGTGATATATAGTCAATATTCAAGAGGTACAAAAAAAAAACTCAAAGTATGTTCTCATATTTTCACATTATGATCAAAGTTACTTTATCTAGTTAAATTCTACCCAAAGAAAATAAATTAAGACCCTTTAAACATGCCGTCATGGCTTTGTTTCACCCTCAGTAAACTTTTATCATTGTTGCTCACACAGACTAATCTGAAGGATGATACCACATCTTTCTTTCTCCTGCTGGGTTATTGCACCAGGCTGACTTAATTGGTTGATGTAGGATATTTCACAACCAGTGGGAAATTTGACCTGAATTTGAAGCCTGATGTGGTGTGTGATGAAATGTTTGGATGTGAAATAGGATACAAGTTAAAGGCTACAGTTTACATCTATAACAATATACTGAATTGTGTGTATTGAGGCTGGCAAGTTGGTGATAGCAGTGTAGATAAATGCACTAACAAATGATGGAAAATTAGCAGTTCCTATTTCATACATGATAATATAGCCCACCAAAACGTTTACACTTAGATTGGCTATGACCAGGAGTTCGGTGCGCGTCGGAGTCCTAATGCCCACCCTACTTCGGATGTCGGATAGCACAGTGGTAAATTTAACAGACCTATGACAGAAGGTAAATGTACGTTTTCATTACTATGCTTATTGCATCAGCTTGCGCTTTCAGCTTGGGACTTTCGTCTATTAGACCGAATTCACTCATTTATCCATTGGTTAAATGGGCCCCGTTTACACAAAGTCTTGACCGGGCTCAAAGTCGCTTAACTTCGCTGATTTTACCAGAACCGGTGTGTCATGATATGCCGTATCAGGGAACCTTCAAAAGTCACAGTGAAACATACAGCCAAGGGTTCCCGATGGGCATGACGGTGCACTCGCTGAGCCATCAATAAATAATATAAAAAAAATAATTATAAATCAAATTTTCATCAAAATTCGGTCAGCTCAGAACTTGCTGGTAACAATGCCCTAATGCACGTTCATGCCAAAAATCAAGGTTCTGATGTGAACGGTTCTCCTTATTTTGCCGACGAAAGGATTCGGATGGACTGACTCACTCACTCATTACCGGACAATTTGCGATCTGTAGCCTACTTCGTAGGAAAATAACATAAAAATTCCACAAAAAAATGGTTTGGGCAAAATTAATAGAAAAAATATTCACCAATATTTTGCTGAAGTGTTGCTCTACTCGGCAAAATTGAATGGAGAATTCAGAACTTCTAAAAAAATAAACGTTTGAAAATGGAGGCTCATTTTGCGAAACGACGAGCATTATTAGGAATAACGTTCATACCTTTCAACCTCACAACCAATATAGTCAGTTATTTTAAAGAGAAATCAACTTTCCTTCTAATATATATGTATGACTATCATGTTCATAGTTCTCAGAAAGAAACTAAATTGCCATTGGATGTGTGAAAATCCACTCAGATGAGTCACAGTTCGTTAATATGTGGTTTCAACAGGTTGAAGAGAACTACCTCTCTAAAATGGAGGTAAAAAAGGTCGTTTTTGCTTAAGAACTTTTGATTTATTCATCATAACGGTCCAAAATCTTCAGTCAACTAACCTTATATTTTGTTACATGTCGTAACAGTGGATTTCCAATGAAAGTGTACATGTCCTAATTGTTAATAGACAACAAAACATGTCGTCTGTTCCTATGAAAATTAGATAGAAGACAACTTGTTTTTTCAACACCATCCGATGCGGATATATATGTCCATGGTCGCTTATGGCGGATGTCTCTTCATTCGATATATTCTTGAACTTATTGGACAAAAACGACATTTTTTACCTCCATTTTAGACAGCTGGTTTTCTCTAACCTGTTCACGCCACTTGGCTCTCGACTACCGACATGTCGGATTTGACGCATATATCAATTGATCAGGGCGTAAAACAAACCTGCGAAGAGAAAGACTAAGTCATATACATACTAATTATCAGATTTATACTTTACAGAAATGTTTACTGAGGTCAATAGAGAGCAACTGAAGTCGAGAGGCTACACGGTGGTGGAAAACGTTGTGAGTCCCGGCTTCTGTGACGTGTGCATTACTCAGTACGATGACTGGCTCAGCAAATTCACCAAGACCGGAGACTGGCCAGTGAGCTTTAACTCCATCATCCAGAGGTACAGGGTTGGACATTATGAACCTACCTGGAAAATCCGCCTGGCCTGTAAACCTGTTTTTGCCAAGTTATGGAGAACGGAAAAATTACTGACAAGCATCGATGCCATCGCTGTAGGTCGAGCACCAGAGACCGGCGTGGAGGATTTTCAAGATCCCAGTACACACTGGTTGCATTGTGACCAACCTGGAAATCAGAAGGGACTTCACGCGGTCCAGGGGGCGCTGTATCTCGAGACATCGGGCGAAGATGATTGGACCTTTCTTGTAATGGAAGGTTCTCACCTAAAGACCGACGAGTTTTATTCAACTCATCCGCAGGCGATGTCCTCAAGCACAAAGGATCATTACTACCATTTGGCTGAAAAGGAGCCCGACTGGTTTTCAGCCAACGGTTGTCCCAAACGAAGAGTTCCCGTTCCTAAAGGTGGGATGGTGTTGTGGGATTCTAGGTTGATCCATGCGAACGCTCGTCCACTAAAGGGGCGGAAACATCCAGGCAGAATTCGGAGGACCGCTTTCGTCTGCATGGCACCTGCTGTCTGGGCGACCGAGGATGACATGAAACTAAAGCGAACAGCCTACCATACAATAAGGATGACTGAACATTGGCCAGCTCAGAGTGTGGGACTCTTCCCAGATGACATCCCAAGCGAATACAAAAATATCTCCGCTACCGAAGAATTACCGGACACGGCGAAGACCGATGAGGCAAAGAGGTTGTGTGGGGTGACACCTTATGATTTCAACGATGGACAACCTAATGGTCCTGATTGGGAACCGGAATGGGTAGGAGGATACAGACCTAGGGATAAGAGCCAACGTGATGCATTAGACGAGCGCTAGGCAGACCGATACTGGAGAACTACGAGTGGACATGCTCAACAGGATTTATAATCCATGTAATAATCACGAGACAATGCATACTATAGCCAAGTCTGGGGACAACAATGTGTCTAGACTTGACCCTTTTCAGTTGCACACAGGATTGGACAATAGCTGCCTACATGAAGTATCTACCCGTAACAATGTTTCCTTTATCTTGCAATACCTTCTCGAATGGCGACATTATCAATGGTCAAGTGTCCGTCTTAAAAAAAATCGACTGCATCGCGAATAACAGCACACACGTAAAGTTGGATGACTCGTTTATGGATGAAAGATTCGAATCAGGATATGATGAACCGTGTTTTCACCAGAATCTTTCGTCGATGTTCTCTTAATTGATTCACAATCAATCGTTTTCCATTGAACCTGCCAATGGGTGGATTTTCTTTCATTTAATTCACAAGCCAATGAATATGCCAGATTTCCATTTGAATTGACCAATCAAACCTTCTGAAACTCGACGATATTCCGTGATGCATTGTTGTGTCCATGAAACTCAACTGATAACAAATATCTTCAAAAATGATGGGCGGCGGAGTTTAAATGGAGAATGTGCAAAATGCTTATTCTGCATGATAAGTATTCTTTGAAGTATTTATCTGAGCCGCGTTTTTAATGCAGATGCTCATGTGGAGACTATGAAGTATCCACACAACCCCTAACACCGACTGAAGCGAAATTACATACGCTAGCTCGGGAGCTGTGATTACAGATCAGCTCGAACAAGTAATTCATTTGATGTTTATGTATGAGCATCGGGGACATGTGATGGAGAAAACGCCTCAGCATGGGATAATCCTATAGTAAATGTAAGAATACCCCGAAAAATTAACCGGTAATGCCCGACGTCGTACGGCTCTGCATATCCCACCAAAATAATAAACCTACATATATTTGTCGAAGCACAAAGCGAGCGAATACGACTCAGTCGGAAAAAAAAGGTGAGAGATGGACAAACGATATATGGTAACGCGACCTTAGTGGGTTGGTGGTTGGCTCTGAAATATACCTTTTTCAAAGAGTGTAGTTTCTCAATATACGGTATCCAGAGAGGGTAGTTGACTTCACTATGATATGTCGAAACGGTTCTCGGCTCTCGTCGCCTATCGATCGTTGGAAGGAGCTACCATATGTTAGTAATCGGTGCTAATGTGACAAGAAAACGAGTAGTAGTAGAAAATTGAGAGTTCTACCTCACATGTGCAAATGCAAGGGAGCAAGGAGCAGTGACGTCGGGTAAAGCAGGGTAAACCAGTTGATAAGATGGCTGGTAAGGCGAGTAAATCAGCGGATAGAGGGGGTAAGGCGACGGGCAAGAGCTTCTTATCTAGATATACAAGGAGTCGACCAATCAGAATGGCGTATACGACCACCACGTATTTATCCCATGACAAATCGCCATACCAGTGCGAACCTCTACTATGCAGTCATGTATTTACATGGACAGGGATAAGTATTCGAAGGATAAGTATAAGCGGCGGTAACTCTCATTCAAATATCTTAATACAAAAGACAATCATTAAGGTATGACATCATCGTAGTGTCGTCAAACGCGAAATACTTATTATTCCAATATCAACATGTATTCTAGTGTCAAACCATAAGCACTATGTAATTAGGGAGAAATGGAAATCAGTTCTGTTGATAGTCATATAAAGGAAATACTAGAAATCGCAGAGATAAAAAACAAAGAAAAGTATAATTTGGTGTAATTCAAGTTTTATTAATCAGTTGGCAAACAATTCAACATACACAATTCGTTGCTATCTGCTTCTTCCATAAATATATATATAGATTGTAAAATTTCAAACATATATTCAGTTTTACAATTCACGTAATGTTTATTACATAACGACAGCGGATGCGATCTGCCATGTGTCACTTTTTGAAAGTACAGTAACCAGGTTGACATCCTATCAAATGATATCAAGATTCCGAAATTGGATCTATTGTCACGGTGTGGGTGCTAAATCAGATAATAAAGCTGACAACCCATACTATCTTGATAGCCCACAAGTGTCAGTCTTTCAACATAGTCCGGCTGTCATCTTGACAAATGCTCTAAGGAGTCGAAATTGGATCAGACAGAAAGTACGGCTTTAATAGTAAAGAGAGCTAATGACTGTAACTGCGGCCATTGCGACGATGTTGGTGGTAGTTTTCCACTACTGGCATATAAATAGCCTCAGCTAATTTTTACCCCTCAGCCCGAATGGGCATAGGGGTATTATTGTGGGTCCGTCTGTTCGTCCGTCCGTCTGTCCGTCTGCCTGTCTGTCCGTCCGTCTTTGTATCTTTTGGGTTATTGATATAGTGGAATCATTTTATAAAAAAAATTAAAATAACAAGTTTTATTATGAATTATGCTTTGGTCAAATTCTATTGACAATCGGGAACCCTCGGGTAATGGAATGGTCTTTGCTGAATAAGGTACCCGATACAATCCAAATGAAAACTGCTCCAAGAATAATTGAAGGTAGTTCTACAGCCCGTTTCATATGTTTCCCTTTTCACCAGTCTTTTCTCTCCATTCTGCTTTCAAAATATCAACGGAATATTGCCCGCTTTGTCCCTGAATACCAAATTATCCTTCCTTTTTGTTCTGAATGATCACTGCTCTCCACGAAATACCAGGGGACATAAACCATGCATGGCCAACCCGTAATTTTTTTCTCAAGGATTGATCCGCCTGCGAATGTAGTCCAAAGTAATCCAAGGTTTGATCTTCACAAGTTTTTTTCAAGTTACGTAAGGTTGGTGATGATATTAATTATAGGAATTGCTTAATGTGCAATTTTCATCACTTTCACGTCTTGATAACCTTTATAGTATAAGTAGCAAGTTCAGGTATCCATACGCGGTAAAAACCCCTATTGCAGACTTCATTTATTTATGTGACAACCAGCAGCCAATCTTTACCGGTACTTTGAGGTGGCGTACGTCTGTTTTCTTGATGTGACATATTAAATTGAACTAGCGACTTACTTGTTAGGGGTTATATCTTCAGATGTAAAGTATAAACGAATTATGAGACGTTTTTGCTGAAGGAGAATTAAATCTCTAAATCGAACTTGATAACGAAAGTGCGACAGGCGCAATTTACAACAACAACAACGACCACGTGCGTGATCATTTTGGTTCCGACTTCTTCAAACGTCCGAAAGCTATTCTGTTTGATAAAAGCTAACTGAAGCTATACCTTCCAAAGGAAATTTCAAATATATTTGATGGAACCCTATAGCCATACTTGGACTTCGTCGGGCTATTACAGAAACTATAAGCAAAGCTTTAGACTGGTTGGTTAAAAAAATTTCCTGTTTAGCATCATTTTTTAAAATAAATCTGGGTAGAGAAGGAGGATTTTTAGTGGCCTGTGTGAATAAAATTATCAGTAAACCTTGCCTTAATAGTTTCTGTTCTGAATAAAGTAGCTTGCATCCATCGTCCTTCTGCTCTGTTGTTTGCCTTTGTAATTGGAGATTCAAAACGTTGGTTGGCGACAATTACGATAATAGGCTTTAATGGAAAGCTGAATTGTCAAGTGTTAAACAAACGAGTCGTCTACTATAAAATATAGTTCTGGGCGCTTAGAAGCAAAAATGTAAAAAACAAAAACGAACAAAACGCTGCTTACATGTACAATATGGCATTTATTGAGGCAGCTCAATAACTGTTGATCACACTGCTCTGCCACATGTACACACACTCGTGATATAACTGATAATTTTTTCCAGAATATTACAGAGCTGAGGGGTTCTAGCACCTCTGGTGCCTCATGTTTAGAGTGGAATCTGACAACCGGTCCTATTCGATATTCCATGTGTCACTCTTTGGAAGTACAGTAAACAGGTTGACATCCTGGTAAATGACCTCAAGATTCTGAAAATGATTCATTTTCATGGTGTGGGTGCTAAATCAGATTAATAAATCTGACAACCCATACTATTTTGATAGCCTGCAAGTGTCACTCTTCGGAATTAATGCGGCTGTCATCTTGACGAATGACCGGCCGAGGAGTCAGAAATCGGATGGAACAAAGTATACGGTAAGTTTCGGGAGCACACCCCTGTACCGCCTTGTATTCTTGGCGATGAAATAACTGTACATGCGGCATTTGAAACTGCTACAAAACCATGTCGCCTTACCTTGTAGGCGTGGAAGAACGCCTTGTTGGCTTTCAAAACTCGTTGGAAGTGTTTGGCGAGAAATTCAATCCCTTCGTTGGTTTGCAAATACAAATGTTTGCGCCCAGTCTTGGACATTTGCTGAGCGCTTTGATGAGGTTCTCTCCCGTTTTGGTCCGGACGGGCACGACTCACGCATATTTCGACAGCACATCAATGGATAGACAGCTTGTCGTCGTTGTATTTGGCGAAAGCACCTATGGCAACCAAATCCGCTTGTCAACTGGGCCTGTATACCACCGACAATGACCCGATTCCGTGGAAAATGACGCCGGGTAGCTTGATGTAAGCCATAGGCGTCTTGGGTTTCAACCCGACGGATCCCCGAGTTAAAGAGCGTTAAAGGGTGCTCAACTCAATACAATTTACCTAGCACTCTATATGGATAGGATAATCTCTTTCATTGAAGATAATGTGACTGCTTGTTTAACGGCGTCGTAAAAGAGTAGAAAATCAGAAATCAGGTTCAGGTACGATTTTCAGTTCTATGCGAATTCTACATCTAAATCCAATGGTTATGCCACATTCTGGAAGGGGTGATGTGCAGTCACAGGCAATAACCTCGTTAACATGTTGAGACAATTGCTCAATTGAATAAAAAATCACCAACACATGTTAAACTTGATCTGATAACGGCGGATTTTAGATGTGTTAGTAGTATTACTGATTTGGGACAATAGTGGGTGGAGCGCATTCACTTCCGGTGTGACTGGGGCAATCCCCTTATACCTTAACCTAAAACTTAGGCCATTGGAAAGGTTTGATCCAGTTTACACGGCCATAGAATGATGTGGAACGCTTTCGCTTCTTGTGTGGGTGGGGGCATATTCAATGCCGTAACCTAGTTCATTGGTACGGATATGACCAAGTTTACACGGTCCTATATTTGGGTGGAGCCATTCATACACGCGTGGCAGTGACGTCCGGTGATGATGTCACGAATGAGTTGTGGCATGAAACGACCTGAAGCGGGGAGTGAGAGAAGGGATTAGACGCACCCCTGTATCAGGCAGAAGTTTCAACCTAGTCCTTCCTTAACACACCGATAATGCAGTACGTCATGCGTGGTTTCACCAACCTCATCACGTTGAGCTGCGTGACTAGGATAATCGGGTCATTATCATCGAAGAGGGATGTACCCGTGATGCTTATCCTACATGAATCTGTCTGGCTTCCATTCATCTGCCCCATTGAGGCTGGAACAAATTCGAACAAG
The DNA here is from genome assembly GCA_036873755.1 of Hanleya hanleyi. Classification (NCBI taxonomy): domain Eukaryota; kingdom Metazoa; phylum Mollusca; class Polyplacophora; order Lepidopleurida; family Hanleyidae; genus Hanleya; species Hanleya hanleyi. The sequence continues at coordinate 13,771 of JAVTVY010029827.1, forward strand.
TGCTGTGTGGTCAGCTCGACGGCCCACTCAGTCGCCTAGACCACGAGGTCTACGTGCTTCGCGGTCCATTCTCCCCCCGTCTGACTAAGTTGGGAACAGCCATTGGCTTCACGTTGCATCCAGATCTATTGTTGGCCCGCGATGGCGGACGTCGAATAAGTGTTGATATGGTCGTCATGGGGCAGAACACTAGTCGACCCTGGGGAAATTATGGAGTAATGCGAGACTGCCAGCAGCCTTGAAAGACGCGATGGCGGAGCCAGAAGAAATCATATGTTAAGGTGGGTTCATCCGACCCAGGCTTTCTACCATAAGCCGGCTGCAGGAGAAATGACTCGGTATAAGCTTTAGGTGTTTGGTGTTTTAACCACACCGACAGATTCAACGGACTTGACGGCCTGGCAGAGAGCGTTCATTCCGCTATATGCTGTATGATCGTGAAAAAATTTCGCACAAATGTTTTTCTATGCTTTATTTATAATGAATATGCCTCGAGCCAAGGCTGGTTGAATCTCACCTTGATGTACCCGACGTCCACCACCCCGTGGTCGAGAGCCTACAATAGACCAGGATGCAAAGTGAAGCCAAATTTAAGGCTGTTCCCATCTGTAGGGCCGTGTAAAATCCGTTCCAGTAGCCAGATTCGGCCATAGAATACATGCGCCCCATCCAAGTGGAAGCACGTCACACACACATTGGGGAATTGCCCCACCCACACCGATAGAAGCTTTCCACACAATGGTACCCCAAATCAATAACATATGCTACTAACATCACTACCGGTACCTTCCGCCCTGAAAACTGCACCATATGCTGACCATCTATACAATCGTCTAATCATATTAACCAGGATATTGCCAGTGACAATGCACCGCCCGTCCAGAATGTGTCTTAGCCGTTTGATTCAGATTCAGAATCCGTCTACACGTGAAAATCATATTCTAACTTGATTTGACCCAGCCGTCACATTGTCTTTATTATATCTCATGGTACCATTCATAGAGCGTGCTCTCAATCGACAGATGCATTGTTAGTGATCATGAAAATTGAACTTACTGGGCCTAATTTATTACCTCATTAACAGTCTCATTAGCTAAGATTTACAGACGGGCTCTATGTCTTACACGATTTAATCTTTCTTTAACAATCTGCTTCGACGGGGTTTGCGTTTGTATATGCTATGTTCCAACTTTGAGAGTACAAATATACTAAAAAAGTTTAGACCTGACCCCTGATGAGGTTGTATCCCTCTTCAAGTTACAATCACGTGATGAAGTGTGCATTCATTCATCTGTATGGTAGGTGTCAATTTGCCTGAACCCTAACCTGAAACGACATTAATTTATCAACGCCCAGTTCAGGTGTCTCAAGGCGTGAGGTACTGTATGTAACTCGACGCGCCAAATTAGCAACAGTCTTCCTAAAATTTTGTCACACTTGTCAAGAAAAAGTTGGTCGTGTGTACCGGGCCTATAAGTCCAGGGATCTGGAGTTGGCAATTAAGTTGATGTGTTGTTACATGAGGGAGATGGCAGCGTAATTAAATTGTACTGTGATCCTCCACCTGCCATTTAAGTGTGATGGGTGTAAATTGCATCACTGGCTGGAAGTGGGATAAAACGTGTTCAGCTTTCAGATAGAAAAAATATCAATTAGAAAATACTTCATACATGTCGTAGTGTCAGTAATGAGAGACAATTCTTCTTCAAGACTGCCCATTTTAAAAATAGCGATGAACAGTGATGTCACTGAATTGAAAGTTTGGGTATATTCTTCCTATGAAAGCGAGCGAAAACTTATGCAGAGGGAGTTGGAAAACGGGAGACAACTCCCGTATCAACTGGCGACTCCAGCCGATACTATGCAAATCACTCATCCCATCACTAAAGTGATCTGTGTATCTACCATGTATATAAACGCTTTGCAAGCATATTGTCAGAGAGGATTAATGGGAATAGGGCTAGCTTATTACACTACTTTTGTTCCCCTCACAGCTTATCATGAATTCTAGCATGACGGAATTACAATAGGTACGGTACACATGTTTTCAGTTCTTCCGAACCCCTGTTATTACTCGTCCATGGTAACATCTGCTTTGGAATATCATTTTCCTAACCCTATTACTAAGAACTGTAGGATGAGAAAAAAGGGAAATACAATTGTTTTCTACCTGTTCACGTGACATTCGAATACCGCGTGACGGAATTACAGTGAAGTAACCACCTTATGAAGAGGTGTCGGTTACATACATATTCCATCAAAACTCGAATGTTTCTCATTTCAGGTGATGTTTTATTCTAATCCTAAGCGCCCGCACTACATTATATCTGATTTCCTTCAAGTAATGATTCAAATTGATTAACCCTACCTGGCCTGGGAGGGGGGGGGGGGTTCACTTTCCGCCACCTCCCCTCCCCTCCCCTCCCCCCGTTGGTTTTTTGCTTGAACGACAAAACATTGAGAGCTGAAACTTCTTGACATTTTAGATTATCATATTGGGGTCATTTTGAGCCTATTTCCATGACCCCCCGAGCAGAGGATCATGGGTAAATTCAAAATGGCGCCCATGTGGGGTACCAGAAAAGTGATGTTTTCGTCATATTTCTTTAAAATTTTTGCTTTCCTGTATGAAAAAGTGGCTAAAATCTATTTTATTTCATATCAGATTATTTGTAACTAATTTATCATGCAGTTTTTGCGAAGAAAAAACAAAAATAAAAATTCGAAGATTCTGACCAAAAAAATGGTCCAAAAATGCTCTTTTTAGAAATGACGTAACAGTAACGTCATCATGATGGCCATCTTGATTTTTCTTTACATTTTCTTGTAGAGCTTGACTCAATGATATAGTGTGGTAAGTTTCAGTTTCAGCCCCCTAGCCTTAGCGATAGCGAAAATATATAGAAGGGGGGGGGGCACTTTCCACACCCCCCCCCCCCAGGCCAGATAGGGTTAATGTGGTTAAGCAAACCTGAGTGACGAAATTACATTTTGGTCCATGTTTTAAGGAGTTGCGATTTTTCCTATTTTACAAGTTTCGATTTTATCCGGTCTGAAAAATTCTGAGGACAGACCAAAAAAACTTCAATTCTGTTGTCATGTACCCGGCAATGCACGTATATTCGATTGAATGTGAAAGAGCGATAATGACTGGTCAACAGCATAGGCAAAATTGTCCCCGAATGACATAACCGAGATAGTAGTAGGGTAAACCTCAAATGGCGCGCATTGACCTCAAAAATTTGCATATGACCTCTGTGACGTCACAGCGACAGCCAATCAGAAGCGAGTATTTTGAGAGAGGTCAAGTATGGCGGTTGTGTGGTGGTGGTGGTCAAAATGGCGGCCTGTGGTGGTGGTGGTCAAAATGGCGGCTGTGTGGTGGTGGTGGTCAAAATGGCGGCTGTGTGGTGGTGGTGGTCAAAATGGCGGCTGTGTGGTGGTGGTGGTCAAAATGGCGGCTGTGTGGTGGTGGTGGTCAAAATGGCGGCTGTGTGGTGGTGGTGGTCAAAATGGCGGTTGTGTGGTGGTGGTGGTCAAAATGGCGGCTGTGTGGTGGTGGTGGTCAAAATGGCGGCTGTGTGGTGGTTAAAATGGCGGCTGTGTGGTGGTGGTGGTCAAAATGGCGGCTGTGTGGTGGTGGTGGTCAAAATGGCGGCTGTGTGTGGTGGTGGTCAAAATGGCGGCTGTGTGGTGGTGGTGGTCAAAATGGCGGCTGTGTGGTGGTCAAAATGGCGGCGTGTGTGGTGGTCAAAATGGTACAAGTGTTTACTGAGCTCAAGTCAACGATCGGCATGTAGACATAGAGGGTATGTACGGCATGGGGTGGGGTGTATTCATTGCACTACCTGCCTGACTGACCTGACCAGCCTGCCTGCCTGCCTGCCTGCCTCACCTCTAGCCTGCCTGCCTGCCTGCCTGCCTGCCTCACCTCTAGCCAGCCTGCTTGCCTGCTTGTATGAGCTGTGGAGAACCTTTTACTTTTTTTCATTTTACCAGTGCAAATTCACCAGACTATTACACCGTAGCAGTTACTCACCAGCCTGAGCCCACAGTCATGCAGTCAGCCGACCTAGTTACGCTTCAAAAGTACCGTGTTCGCCTCATTGATGAGATGCAGCATGTGGCTGAACTATGTGATTTCCTTATGGAGGAAAACATACTCCTGAAACACGGTCGCGAAGATATCATGGCTGAGAAAACCACTTCAGCACAAAACAGAGCCCTCATCGATGGTCTACTGCGCCGTGGTCCCTATGCATTTCTAGCCTTCGTGGCGGGGTTGAAGAAGACGGGAAATGAATAACTAGCAGATCTACTTGAAACCCCCCTTGTAGATGATGATATCTTAGCCATGGACACCACCGAAGAGCGTACAGCTAGCAAACGTACGCACCCAGCGTCTGGTGTACCTGCCAAACGCGCTGCACGACCCAAACGGCCCCGACTAACACCTTTAGAAATACCTGAGTCAGTGCTTCAGCCAGTACCCCAGCAAGTGCCTGAGCCCGTGAAAGAAGAAGAAGAGGTGCAACTTCCTATGTCTGTGCAGGAGATCAATAACATTATCCAGCAGGCCTACCAGGCAGCCCACACGAACATTTGGGAGCTCTCAGCCTATTTAACTGTGAGTGTCAAAGACGAAGAAGTGCATTTTAACGCACCGGCCTTTAACGACAGACCAGCTAGGCATATCGCCTTAACGTACGACACCTGGCTAAAACTACAGACCCTTGATTACGCCATCTATGCGGTTATTCGCGACCAGGGGAGTGACGAAGCGAAATTTTATGTGGGTGACGACATCTTTGTCAGCTGTGCCTATTTCAACGACCAGCTCCTGGTGCATATCCGCAAATGGAAAATGAGGTTAGATACGCAAGAGCGTGTTCCTTGTCCTCAGGGTGTCACCTTGAAAATAACGGCGTGGCGGAAGCTGCAGAGTCTCACAGCTACAATTCATGAAGCCCTGTCTGACCAGGTGACTCAGTATATTTGTAAGAAGTACATCGACACATTCCTGGATCATATCAGACCTCGCATTCGACACTTGCGTATCGAAGCATGTGCAGGCTGTGGGAACAACAGTCCGATAAACATGCATACGTGTGTGGAGAATAGTGTACCCTCATACGCGCTCATCACTGAGGCACTACAGGGCGTGACCGAGGAGCAAATCGCTCTGGCAGTGGAAGCTGCCTGCGCTCCCAGAATTCCACGTGAACAGATTGCTACCTACATCTACGTGCACCAGGGGCGGAAAGACGATGATGAGTTCTTGTTGCATAACTATTGAACAAGTCTGGTGTTGAAAACATTTACCGTATTCCTACACGTTCATTGAAGCGCCTTCATAGAGTATAATTGTATTAAAAATTCAATACTCAGAGTTTTACTGTTAATTGTATTAAAATTCAATACTCAGAGTTGAAGACGTTCATTCTATTGTCTTGCTGTATAAATATTGAACATTTCCAAGTCTTATTGCATTGGAACATTCAGACATTATCATCTGCCAGTCTTGCTCAAGCTGAAAATACAGCTTCTCTCCTGACGTATTCCTACACTATGTTCATTTTATGTTCATTCTATGTGCATTGAAGCGCCTTCATAGCGTATAATTGTATTAAAAATTCAATACCCAGAGTCTGGTGAACACGTTCATTCTATTTGTGTTAATAAAAATAGTAGAAAATTCAAAAAAATGGCTGTTAGTGTTCATTCTTTTTGCAAAGATAATTGTATTAAAAAAATTCAACATTAAGAGTCTATTGTGGTGAAGACCTTAGGTTTTTTCATAGGGGTGATGGGAGCTGGTGTTTTTTTTTGTGCTTTGAGTTTAGAAGTTTCCTCTTTCGAAAACATGGGTTGGCCCTAAAAAGGGCCTTTGGAAAAGTGTTACGACACTTGTTTTAGGAGCGGTAGATTCTCTTTACTCCGGCCACCTGCTTATTCCTACACACGGGACACTTGATCTTTAAATGCTGTTCGTCCGTTTCAGCGCAGTGGCACATGTCCCCTATACATGTTAGCGTCACCCAGCATTCTTCACATAGGCATAAATGCCCGCACGGAAATAGGGCGTACAGGCTTTCGTCGTCTGTACACACGTTGCAGCTTGATTTACTTTCTTCCTTATCTAGGTCTTGTTGTTGTTTTAAATTCACAGCGTCCATTTGATCCATGTCTTGTCTCATGTGATTAATCTGCTCGTTGAGGCGGGTTACCTCGGCCCAAGAGCATGGTGGTGTTGTTGTTGTTGTTGTTGGCGTTGTTATAATTGGCGTTTGGGTAGCCGTTGTATTTGCTGGAGGTCTGTTTAACCACTCTAGGTCGGGGAGTTCTTCATCAGTTACATCCTCATCTTCTTCCATTGTCACCCGCCTGATCTCCTCGTCTTGTTCTTCACTTCGCCGTCTCATCAACCTCGCATCTTCTTCCATTGCCACCCTCCTGAGCTCTTCCACTTGTTCTTGACTTCGCCGTAACATCGACTCGGTAGCCGCCGTTGTTATAATTGGTGTTTGGGTAGCCGTTGTATTTGCTGGAGGTCTGTTACTGTTTAACCACTCTAGGTCGGGGAGTTCTTCTTCTTCCATTGCCTCCCTCCTGAGCTCTTCGAGTTGTTCTTCACTTCGCCGTATCATCGTTTCGTCGGCAATAACCCGCTCAAAGCTTGTAATTATTGTCACTCCATCGTTATGTTCTTCACTCGTAATCACCTCTCTATGTTCTCTAGGATCGTTGAATAGCCTTCGTCTTGTACCCATGATTGTAGTTGTGAATAAATGGCAACATACTACGCGTTATTTATAGTCTAGGCGTTCTGTGGGGTGGGGTGGTTAACATGGCGGCTGTGTGGGGTGGGGTGGTTAAAATGGCGGCTGTGGGGTGGGGTGGTTAAAATGGCGGCTGTGGGAGTGGGTCCAACATGGCGGTACCTGCTAAAAAATTTTGTGTTTTATTTTCTCAACTTTAAAACCCGTCTCATTTTTTTGCAATAAATGTGAGTTCACTGCAGCATGTTTATCGAAAAGAAAACTAGGAAATTTTATCCTTGGGCTACGGTAACACAGTCCATTTGACACCCATAGCTGTACTCACATTTTGCCTGCACACTGTATAGTGCTGTGTTACCGTAGCCGGTGTCATACGATAAAATTTTCTAGTTTTCTTTCGATAAACCAGCTACAATTTTCAGGGTGACATTATAAGGCTGTGAGGAACATACTTGACGTATTTTTACCCAGGAAAACCGATTTATTTCCAGTGTACCGGGTTTTCTACACTACCCTAACCATAACGTTACGCGTCTAAAAATCGATAAAATCATTAAAATAGTGGCTTAGTCTACCGCTACCCTTCTAAATTTTTAAATGCTACACGATCAGTTGTCCCAGTTCAACTTGAAATAAATTTTATACGTGCACTCGCATTTATTGCAAAATCACACCGGTTTAAAATTGGAAAAGAAACACAAAAATATTTCTCCAGCGTAAGTGAGCACAAAGATATAAAAATTACGCTCACGTCCGCGCGTTACACTATAAATAGCGCGCAGTATTTACTGATTCATTCACAATTACACCATGGCTGAAGGTGAAACCATGGATATTGACAACCTGTTACCAGACTTCATGATAAATGATGATGAACTACAACTGCTCGGGAACATCGATGATATGGTATATGATGAGTCATGGCTGGATACTATTATAGAAGACTTATTTAAAGATGAACACCAACCACAGGGCGGCCATAATCAAGACCCCCCAGGAGCGACACCGGATCTTAGTGACCCCCCAGGAGTGACACCGGATCTTAGTGACCCCCCAGGAGTGACACCGGATCTTAGTGACCCCCCAGGAGTGACACCGGATCTTAGTGACCCCCCAGGAGCGACACCGCATCTTACGGCACTCGAATACCAACGGTTTGACGAAATGGATCGAGTGCTAGAAGATATCTACAAACAACAAAGCCTCCAAGCTGAAGAAGAAGAAGAAGAAGAAGAAGAAGAAGAAGAAGAAAAAGAAGAAGAACAAGGAGAAGAGCACAAGAAGAGGAAAGACTCAAGAAAACACAGAAAAAGAGAGAGGAAAGACTCAAGAGAACACAGAAAAAGAGACAGAAAATACCAAAAAAGAGACAGAAACATAAGGGGACAACAAAAGGAAGAAAATGAAGAGGTCATCCACTACGCTTCCGTAATCGAAAGAAGACTGGCATCCAACACAGAATGCCAAGCAGCACCCTATTTACGCTGCGTGGAATGCTGTAATCACTTCGCCAAATACGCCATTTTCCCCTGTGGGCATCAAGCCTTGTGTATAGCCTGTATACACCGACATGCCCGATTACCAGAGTGTCCGGACGATTACAACCCCCTAGTGTGTGAATTCATAGCCTTGATATGCCCGGTGTGTACTGTGAGAAGACAACGCCACCTGTCCCCAACGATGTAATCGCTTACATCTTCCAAAGGCCCTTTTTAGGGCCACCCCATCTTTCCGAAAGGGGAAACTTGTAAACTCAAAAGCACAAAATAAAAAAAAAATAAAAAAATAACACCAACTCCCGCACACATACCTAGGTAACAATAGGTAAATAACACATCAATTTCCAGTCCACTCCACTCTTTATAATATTACCCCAATGCATTCTGGGTCACGACAGAATGCCTTCATTTTACACCAAATTCACCTAGTCTAAATTTTGCCATGTTAAAATGTAAAAAAACCCTAGTCCGTAGCCGTACACGTTATAGGTGCGCACCTCTCTCTATCCGTACCCGTATCAGTGTTTTTGTTTATGTTGGGAGTTACTTCCCCTTGATCACTGTACGTTTACTTTGATCGTAATAAAATTCGTATCGTATCGTATCGTATCGTAACCGTTCTAGTTTTTGTTATTCCACCCGCCCCCTTGTCCGTGAAAGTCCGTTATGATTCGGGCTGTAATGTTATCTGCAATCATGCCGCTCATTTTGCACCAAATTTTTGCATGGGTTAGCCCTAAAACACTGAGAAAAAAACCCCTGTGTGTTTGGAAGTAAGGGGTTGGCCCTGAAAAGGGCCGTTAATGGGGCAGGGATTGTTTTTTGGTGTTGCAGTTTGGTAATACTATAGAATAAAGAGGGCATGATGTAGGACCTGTGATTTGAATTTGTGCCAAGTTAGAAGTTCTCTTTCGACAACAATGGGTTGGCCCTGAAAAGGGCCGTTGGAGTCAATTTGTTGACCCTGTTTTCTTCAGGGGGAGTTTTCCTGTCTACTCCATCTCACTGACTGAAAAGTACCGCCAAGGCTGCATGGTGTACCGGTGTTGATGTTGTTCTTCGTCGACATCACTAATGGGCAGATCTTGGAGCAAATTTCCTGGTGGTATGGTGGTGATGTCGACGAATTCCGGCTCTTGTTGTTGTTGTTGTTGTTGTTGCTGTTGTTGTTGTTGTGGAGGAGGAGGAGGAGGAGCAGGAGGGGGAGGGTGCATCTCCTCCATCGCTGCCTTTAGATGGATGAGCCAGGCCTCATCGCTGACCGTCCTGGCCATCCTGATCAGGGTCGTCAGATTCATGGCTGCCTCCGGAGTGAAATGGTTATTCACCTGTCGGCTCCATTCCCGCACTTCCCCCAACCAGAAATCTTTTATGGCTTTTATCAGGCTGTTCTTTTGTCTCCGTGCTGTCTCCCTGCGTGCCATCGCCATTCTCCCCGAAGCTCCTGTTGTGGACATCTTTGCCACTCGCACTCTGCTGTTCATCATCTTCTTTCTTGAATATAGCTATACGTCTTGTCAGGTCTGTGAAAAGTTTTGGAATGCCGCTCACCATGCTCCCGCTGGCTTTATACTCACATACAGGTCATTTTCATTGGCTGTTTCAACCTCGGTGATACTGGCTTCATTGGTTCTTTTTAGGGCTAGCAGATTGGCTCTTTTTATAGCCATTTCATTGGCTCTTTTTATAGACATCTCATTGGCCAATAGTGGGCTCCCCACCCTTCCTGGGTTACGCCAGAATCCCGTCATTTTGCACGAAATTCGTCTAGTGGAAAATTTCCATGTTAAATGATTGCGTGTATTAATAACATGAGAGTCGATGTACACGTGGCTGATGGATGTCTATGCCCACGTGCGACCACCCTTCCTGGGTTAATTCTCAATCCGCTGATTTTGCACCAAATTTGTCAATTCCTACGTTAAATGATTGCGTGTATTGAGATAACATTGGGGGTTGGCCCTGAAAAGGGTCGCACCACTGGCGCCAGTGATGCATTCTGGGTGTCGTCAGAATCCCTTCATTTTACACGAAATTCACCTAGTGCAAATTCCTATGTTAAATGATTGCGGCTATTTATAAACATGAGAATGGATGCTGATTGGTGATTGGTGTCTACACCCAGGTCCGCGCGACCACCCTTCCTGGGTTAATTTACAATCCGCCTATTTTGCACCAAATTCACAATTCCCAGGTTAAATGATTGCAGATAACATTACAGCCCGAATCATCACGGACTTTCACGAAGGAGGAGGGTGGAATAAAAAACTATAACGGTCACGGGGTACGGATAGAGAGAGGTGCGAAAAAAAACCTATAACGTGTACGGCTACGGACTAGGGGTTTTTTACTCACGAGTCATTACGGACTTTCACGAAGCAGGAGGGTGGAATAAAAACTAGAACGGTTACGGGTACGGATAGAGAGAGGTGCGCACCTATAACGTGTACGGCTACGGACTAGGGTTTTTTACGGACGAGTCATCACGGACTTTCACGAAGGGGCAAGAATCGATATATACACATTTGCCTCGTCGGTGTTTTGTCATTCACCACTATGGCAGCGCACGGAGCGGAGCTTGCCTTCTTCCAACTCACGCCTGACGTCATCCTCATCGTCTATGACCATGAACTGCAGCTCATCGAAGAACATCCCCGAGAGGTGAAGCTATGTTTAAGCCTAGCAGGATGGACTCTATTGACACGGTTGTTACAGGGAAAAGAGCCCGAAGTCGATTTCATGCACGTGGGAGTCGGTGTCTACCTACGAAGTGGTAGAGATGATTCTTTTTTTCCCCGGTTAGAACAGTGTGGGGGTGCCTCTATCCTACTCCGGCCGGCATTATGGCAGGCGCTGAAAGCTATTATCACCGACGTCCACGACGTACTCCACCCCCAGGCGCGCTCTGTAGCTACCCGCACTCTTACACCGGACTGCACCCTATTGTTGTATCCCCAACGCGTGGAGTTCATCGATGACGATAGTAGGTGTTGGTGTACGTCTGAACCAGCGCGTGTCTCTTTATCCCCGGAAGGCTGGATTACCTTGAAACGGGTGTTATGCGGTAACCTCGACGGTGATAGCATTCACCTGTGTGACGACGTCTACATTTTCCGTGGTCCCTATTTTGCTTGACTCCTCTGTCTCAAGCGAGGTGGTTTTACTCTGGACCCCGATCTATGGACGGCTTTGCAACAAGTAGTCCCCATGGTCGATGAAGTACTCTCTCTACAGGATCCCCTCACAGAATAGTACGACTCATGTCTGTGCCCACCTGACACTATAAATACCAGGGGTGAGACAGAGTGTGTGTCATTCACCGTTCGACATTTGGAGCAAGCATGTCATCCGACCTACGAGCCATCCTGCCCCTTACACCCCAGGTGGGGTTACACGTCTATGAAGATAAAGTCACCCTGGTGGAAGACCGTGGAGCTATTTGCTGGGCGCCCGCTGAGACCGTATCGAATACGGTGACGCTCCCTCGTGACGTTAAACGGGTGTTGAGCGATGAGCTCGACGGACACCTCATCCACATAGACAATGCCATCTACGTATACCGTACCACCTTCTTCCTACGCCTGGGCCGCTACCAAGACCGTACGCGAGGCTTCACCCTAGTCCCCGATCTGTGGTCAGCCTTGGAGAAAGTAGTGCCTATTGTGGACCAGCTGTTTACACCGGACGAGCGATCATCAGACCAGTTGGCGTGGGCTCGTGCTATGGAGGACGCGCTGGCTGAACCCCATAAACAACTACATGAACCCGATACAGCCGGGGAACAGAAAAGTACTATATCTATAGGGTGCACAGAGGCTAGAGTGTCAGTGTCACCTGATGAAGCGAACACACCAGACGGGGACCCAGGGGCACCCCGATGAGGGGTAGGAAGACCGTGATGAGGGGGTCCCGAAAGGGGAAAAAGGGGTCAGCATCTACAGTGAACAAGGTGTTAACCGATTTGTATTACAACCCTACCAGTCCAGCCGCGTATAGCGCTGTGGGAGCGCTCGCTCGAGCTGCCCATTCCCAAGGCATCAGTCGAACTGAAGTTCGAGACTGGTTAAAAACCCAAGACACTTATAGTTTACATCGAGCAGCCCGACGACATTTTCGCCGTAACCGAGTCATCGTAGGAGGCATAGACGCGCAATGGCAGGCTGATTTAGTGGATATGAGTCGATTTGCACCTCACAATGATGGACATCGGTACATGTTGACCTGTATCGTTATTTTATCCAAGTATGCATGGGTACTACCCATTCGCACCAAAACAGGAGAGAATCTAGTACGGGCGTTCCAGCAGATTTTCAAGACGGGGCGCAAACCCCTCTATTTGCAAACGGATGAAGGCACAGAATTTCTCAACCGACCCTTTCAAGCCTTTCTTAAGAAACAGAAGGTATTTTTCTTCCATACGTACAACGAGACCAAAGCCTCTGTGGTGGAACGATTCAATCGCACCTTCAAAGGACGAATGTACAAGTATTTTACTGCCCAAAACACCCGACGGTACATCGATGTACTACCCCAACTGGTTCAAGGGTACAATCGAGCCTATCATCGCAGTATCCAGCGAGCTCCCCTCGATGTGACAGAACGCAACGAACATCAAATGCGTGGTACGCTGTACTCACCCAGTCCACCATCACCACTCACGTCACCCCGTTACAAACGCGGAGATGTGTACGGATCAGTAAAGTGAAAGGACAATTTGAGAAAAGTTACTTGCCCAACTGGAGTGACGAGCACTTTGTCATCGTTCGCCATAAACGTCGACAGCCACACGTCTATCAACTGGAAGATCTACAAGGAGAAACACTGCAAGGCACGTTTTACGAGGCAGAATTACAACCCATAGTGAAAACACCGAAAGACTACTACACGGTGGAAAAGATTTTGAAAACGGAACGTCGACGTGGCATCCCCTATCATTTCGTCAAATGGCAAGGTTGGCCCCGTTCGTTTAATTCCTGGGTGTCAGGCCGTGACATGAAACGCCTATAAATTCTAACCCCTATCACCGCCATCCTTCAGTGTAGGGTTGTACCATGGATAGTGCACATCTACCCTTACTGTTACGGACTCGAAAAGCACAAGTGGGTACTGTAGTGTGTCTAGTAGTGCTTCTGGGTACCTTATTTGGAGGCGTGTTCTACGATTTGGCGTACGTGATATCCTGTTTCAACACCCTTCGTCCAACAATTCCACCTCAATCATCCACCACCACCACCACTACCACGCTGCCTACGCCATCCAAGACGTCAAGGTACCGCCACGTATCAATCCAGACACCCACGCCTACCACGCGGTCTACTCCATCCACCACGTCACCTCACCGCCACATCCATCCACCCACGCCTACGACGTCCCGTACTACTACTACTACGACGCCCCGTACTACTACTACTACTACTACTACTACTACTACGACTCGACCTGATCACCCGTCACCTCCGTCTACCCTGAGAAGCGACGAACCTTCCATCCCATCACGACAACCTAGTACACCCACCACCACCACTACGACTCCTACGACGCTAAAAACATTTAGAGTGGACGAATCACGTTTACCACGGCAACGGTACCCGTTCGACTACGATCCCCGGTGGGATCCACGACAACGGTGGTGGGCCTCTGAACGCCGAGCGCAAATCACCAAATAAAAAAAAAAAAAAACTATGGATCCTCGGTGGCAGCATCCTTTCACGTGTCTCATCGCTGGACCGACAGGGTCGGGAAAAACACACTTCGTTCAACGCCTCATCCAACACGGGTCAGCCCTCATTTCACCTCCCGTAGCTCGCATCCTGTGGTGTTATGGAGCTTGGCAACCCGTGTACGAGGAACTGGCACGTCTCCCGGGACTCACCTTAGTGGAAGGCTTACCCCCTGAGGATACGCCAAAAGACACGTTGGTCGTGGTGGACGATCTCATGACGGAAACGGACAGTCGAATCACCCGTCTCTTTACCAAAGGAAGCCATCATCGTCGGTTGAGCATCATCTACATCGTGCAGAATCTCTTCAGTAAGAACAAAGAGCACAGGAACATTAGTTTGAATGCTCAGTATGTGGTGTTATTCAAAAACCCCAGAGACGCTTCCCAAATTACGCACCTGGCCCAACAGATGTACCCTAAAAACACGGCCTTTGTACGAGAAGCCTTTGAAGATGCTACCCAACGAGCTCACGGGTATCTACTCATCGACTTGAAACAAGACACCCCCTCCACCCTTCGATTGCGCACCCACATTTTCCCCGGAGAGGTGCAGACGGTGTACACACCCAAATAAAAGAAGAAGACAACCCACTCTAGCCGTCACTAATCATGTCTGCACGGATACGCAAGCACGCGCCGGCCCTCCGCGTATTACGCAGCGCGCCACCGGAGGTGGGCCGGGCCCTGGTGCGCGGCGCGGATCCCGACTTGGTACGGTGTTTGTGTGAAGTGGCACATAATGTGTTAAAAGGCAATGTTCCGCTCAGTCCTCTGCAGAAAGGGAAATTGCAACGGCACAAGGCGGGTCTCCGAACGTTGGTGAAGAAGACGGGTAGTGTCAAGAAAAAGAAACAGGTGTTACAGCGAGGTGGATTTCTCGGCGCACTCCTCGCACCCTTAGCCGCTACCGTACTGGGACCGTTACTAGGCTCCATCTTGGGACGCTAACGTCATGGAACATACGAAAAAAATGATGCTGGTGGAACCTCGACTGTTACAGAGTTTGCAATCACCCTATCCCGTGCCTGCCACAGTGCAACACCTCCAGTCTCTGGATGAAGAGATGAATAGTATACTCCAACGTCGACTACCCGATCACGAGAAAATTCAACTCTACCATCATACGCTGAACCGGTACCAGACGTTTATGGATCAATATAGAGGGGGTAGTAGTACACCACTCCCACAACTACCACCACCACAACCCACACTCACACCGCCGCCACCCTCACCTGAGCTGGAAGAGGAAGTGTTGGCCAGTGTGCCTAAAGCCTTCAAGACCAAGGCGCGTTTATTGTTGGACCGGGTGAAACAGAATTCCGATATGGGTTGGAACGCTGAAGGAAAACTGCTGATTCGAAACCAAGTGGTGCCGGGGTCTCATATGACCGATTTGATCAACGATATGGTACGTTCTCGCAAACACTCTAATCCACCGGGCTGGGAAGTCTTTGCTCAGGGATTAAAAGACACACACACCCCTCAAGAATTGGTAGGGAATCCTAACCGTTGGGCCTTTATGCAGCAATCGACCCGACACCAACCACCACCACCACCCTCCTCTTCTTGGACCCCCATGTCACCGCCCAAAACATCACAACGACGACGGGGACCTACTAGATCTAAGTCACCGCGACGATCACAACGCCGAGGTAAGGCGCCCAAGGCCTGGGAACCCTACTAAGGGCAACCCCCTATAAAAACCCGGTGCAGAAGCCAGAACAACTCAGTCGTCATGTTTTACCTGACGTTGCCCAGTAATAGTTCACTCGATGTGTTTCCTGACAACACCTTGGCCAAGTATGTGACTCAATTACCACAACCGTTACATTTACCGGGTCGGTGGGAATGTGGACTGGTAGATATTCAGTACCCTTACTCATGGTACAACGTACGAGACCAAGAAGTATGGTACGACGTCACCTACGAAGGCAAAGTAACCAAACTGATTCTCCCCGAAGGCCAATACGATACGCCCCAGAAGTTCATAGAGGGTCTGCTGTCCTTGTTGGAGTACAAGTCTCTACGGGAGGCCACGAATAGTTCAAAACCCCTGAAAGTCTATCCCTTCAAGAATCACGTGATCTGGGCTGTCAACCCACACAACGACAAGGCCTGTATCCTGCTGAGCCCTAACGTGGCTGTGAAACTCAGTCCTACACTACAGCAAATGTTAGGTCTGCCTTACAGCGTGTACCCGGGGCCCACCACCGACAACGGTGACGTTGTGATGGATATGAAAGTAGGCATGTACGGACTCTACGTCTACTCGGACGCAGTGGACAGCCATATTGTGGGCGATGTGAACACACCTCTGTTACGGGTGGTCCCCATTAGCAAGACGTATGGCAATCAAGTCAACCAGAGTTTCAACCATATACTCTACCTGCCCGTACGACATACCGATATCAACACGATCATGGTGGATATAAGAGATGACACGGGACACCCGGTCGCATTCGAACGAGGGAAAGTGGTGCTGACACTTCATTTCCGACAAGCCGTTCTCCTCACTTCGTATAATGTACGTGCCTTACCAGTGCCATACGCCCAGCTATGCCGACTACTACAAGAAACAAACGGGAGGAGGCTTGCCCATCTTTAGCGGTGCACGCATGCAACGAGGTCACGGATTGGGGAACATACTGGGCAGCATTGTGAAAACGTTCTTACCCTTGGTGACACGGGGTGTTAAAGCGGTGGGGAAACAAGCGGTACGCAGTGGATTGCGCGTGGCCGGTGATGTGATGGGAGGCACAGCACCCCGACAAGCCTTCAAACGACGGGCTAAAGAAGCCGGCAGCGTCTTGATCGCCAAAGCCCTTAAAAGACAACCACGGACACAGCGAAGAGTCATTCGACGTCCAACACACCGACGACGCACACCCCGGAGGAATAAGACCAAGAAGAAGAAGAAGAGTAGTAGGAGAGACATCTTCGCATAATGGCATTCATTCACTCCGAGTCGTGTCCGTCTACCAACAGTGAATTGGATTTGTGGACTATTCCACCCACCCAAACCAGTGTAGCCGAAGGACGTTGGGTAGAACATCGACCCCTGGCTAGCCTGACGGGGACGGAACTGTGGAATTTACCATTGAAAACAAAGATACGGCCTACCTGGATTTAGCCCACACCTACTTGTACGTGAAAGCCAAAATAGTGGACGCAGCCGGGGCCGACCTAGCGGACGATGCAGTAGTAGGCCCAGTGAATCTTTGGCTGCACTCCTTGTTCCAACAGGTGGATATGAGTATGAGCGATAGACTCATCAATACGTCGACTAATACGTACCCGTACCGAGCCTACATGGAGACGCTGTTGTCGTACGGTTCAGATGCCAAAAAATCCCACTTGCAAGCTGCGCTGTACTACAAGGATACACCCGGCTCCATGAATAGTACACTCGCTGCCAATAATGGGTTGACCGCGCGCAAAAACTTGACAGCCGATAGCAAGTCCGTCGATATGATGGAGCGACTGCACGCCGATCTGTTCCTGCAAGACCGCTACATGATGAACGGTGTATCCATCAAGATCAAGTTGATCCGTTCCACACCTGCGTTCGCCTTGATGGCCGGTGGAGCGGCCCCAATTACAAGATCGTCCTAGAAGATGCAGCCCTGTTTGTGCGTACGGTGGATTTGCAACAGGGGGTGTTGGTGAGTCACATGGAAGCCTTATCGAAAAAACCAGCCCTGTACCCCATCCGACGCGTACAGACCAAGGTGTTCTCTGTGCCAGCCGGTACGATGATGGCCAATCGTGAAAATTTATTTCTAGGGGATCTCCCTAAACGTGTTACCATAGCGTGTGTGACCAACACCGCTTTCAATGGAGCGTGGGATGAGAACCCGTTCGCCTTTCAACATTTCAACCTGAACTTTTTGGCACTGCACGTGGCTGGCCATCAAATTCCAGCACGGCCATTACAACCGGATTTTGGTAACCAAAACTATGTGCGGAGCTACCTGAACCTGTTTACAGCCACAGGACAAAACAACCAGGACGAAGGAAATACCATCACTCGACGAGACTTTTACCGTGGGTACACGTTGTTCGCCTTCGACCTCACCCCCACCTTGGAACACGATCATCAACTGGCCTTGCTGAAGAAAGGAAACCTACGGTTGGAACTGCGTTTCGCCACCGCTCTAGGCCAGACCATTAACGTGATTTGCTACGCCGAGTTTGATAACGTCATCAGCGTGGATCAGCAAAGAAACGTGCTGTGTGACTACGCCAACTAGAGTCATGGATACAGAACAGCTGATGGCCATACTCCAGCGAGATCCTAAGGTCCCCTTTCGAGGTGTGTTTCCACGCAATGTGTTTCCCACCCACTCCACCACCCCAGCAGCCTACATCCTGAATACAGACCCGGGGTCTCGACCCGGTGAACATTGGGTAGCTGTGTACGTGGACACCCTAGGCCAAGGCGAATACTTTGATTCCTACGGACTTGCACCCCTACATCCCGATTTGGTGAAATTCATGGACGTATCTACTACAGTGTGGCGTTGGAATACTCAAAGATTACAAGGACCCTTGAGTAGTGTGTGCGGACAGTACTGTGTGTTTTATCTCACTCACCGGAGTAGAGGACATTCTATGCCAACCATTGTACACATGTTTGATGATTATTGTCAAGCCGAAGACCGTGATGTCCTCGTCTATGACTGGACGGCCTCTCGTTTTAATGTGCATGCTCCATTTCTCTGGTTAACTTAAATGCACTGCGCGCAGGCCACTTGTTTTTTATTATTATCACGTTATTGTTATGACGTTGTTGTTCTGACGTTCATTGATGTTCAATAAAATTGATGAAAAAACACAAAAAATGATGGTTTTGACTTTTTTTTATTTAAGTCAACAAGAAGGATTACACTATGTACAATAGAATACAGGGTACAATAGAATAGTAGGGTTAAGGTCCAAAAAATTCTGTCAGGAGTAGGATTCGAACCTACGCCAGCTCTTCGCCGACCAGCACTTAATACCGGCGCCTTAGACCACTCGGCCATCCTGACTTTTACAGTTTTTTTAACTGGTGTATCAACAGTTATAGTGTGTGTGTGTTCCGTTCACAAGTCCAAGTAAGTGGTGCTCACACCATCGGCCAACACTTTCCGTTTCGGGTAAAAGAAAGTAAAGGCGTCTCGTTGCTGAATGTACGTCCGCATCTGGTGGTCCACCACCCGAAATCCTCGGTTAGTGCCACTCGCACTGGCCTGGCTTTGCAGCACGTTCAAGTACAAGGCTTTGTCGATGTTGGGATCGCGCCGGCTCACCCCTTTGCAGCTAAACTTATTTTCGTCTCCCCCGTAACAGTAATACGTCTTGGAGGAGAGACCAATCATAGCATCCCCACTCCACTCCAGCTTGAAGAGGCCCGGCGTACGCTTATCGTACTGGTAATGGTCACGTCGAGGTAGCCACTGGTCCCGTTCCGCTTCATACTGGGTACGTAACTCCGGTTTCACCAGGGACTCCCAATCCGCATTAGAGACGGCCATGTAGGCCGAGTCCGTATCCATCTCCATGAGTTGCCAGTCTGATGGATTAAAATACACACCCATGAAATCATACAGAAACTGCAGCATCCTCAGCTTGGCCACCTGGTATACCATACATCCAATCTGCAGGGGTAGGTTGTAACGGATAGTCTTCTTGGCTAAAGTGACTTCATAGGTGTCGTCATCGATGACGTCCACGGACCGAAACAGAGGAGAATTCACTTTTTTGCGGGCTTGGGCAGTAGTACAAATGTTCACGTTCACGTGCTTATCCTGGTTCGTGACCGTTTTTCCATAATACCCATTGCCCGTCAACTTCCAAGATTCACCGATGATGGCCTGACTCGGGTCTTGATCACCTTGACGACGGGCCGACGTCACGATGTCGGCATTCTCCGCAAAACAGGCGTGGGGTACGTATTGTATCACTTGGTATATTTTGGTAATTTCCAAACCGTGGTTCATGTACCACTGCAGTAAGGGAGTGCCCAGCAAGATTTTCTCGGCCCACATACTACCAATCAACATCCGTCGAGGTTGAGGCAAACACTCGTGTTGCTCCGCATAGGCCCTCATGGTGTCCCCAATATCATCCCGACCCACCAGCGTGTTCTTAAAGATGGGAGGACACTGGGCGAAGAGGGGCTTGAGAGTGTCGGGAACATGCAAATCACATTCGACAAAGCCGTAGAGGTCCCCCGAACGAATGGCGTCGAACATCTGTGGCAGACTCAGGAGTCGCCGACGACTCAACGAGTACTCGCGCTCTTTTAGGAAACGCCGTAAATGGGGCAGGGCCTGGCACATGGTGTGAAATTCACACTCCCACATTTCGATCAGATGGTATCCTCTCTCTTTCACATAATCACCGTTGTCCACCACTTCTTCCCGTAATTCTTCCGGTGTTTTTCCACGTCGTTCGTTGAAGCGTCCAGCGCTGAAATGACATTCGTGACCGTGCCAATAGCAACCGTAAAATTGGAATACGGTCGGTGTTCTACCCGCCAGGGCAAACCCATCGACGGGGAGTCGACGATCTCCTATGCGCTTCTCTGTGGCGTTGGTTTGGTGTCGTATATAAATTCCCCGTCGATAGGCTTCCCAATCCAACCACTGATCAGCCAGATGCTTGTAGGGCGTGCGTTGCGGTGTAAAATGCCGACCTTCCGTCAACCAACGTGTATAATGGCCACTGGGCATAGGTTGGGCCAGAGACCACAGGTACAAGGCATTGGCATCGAAACCGATGATCTTAGCACAGGGTTTTCCACTGGGGAGAGTAGTGACGTCCTTCTCGTGATAACGGTGAAAAATAAGACTCGGTCCGCCCACAATGTTCTGCTTTAGACAATCATGCATGTCTGCATCTTTTTGCTGTATCAGCGAGAAGTACATAGGACACGCTTGAAAAAGATGGCGAAGCGCCAGACCCGGTAAACTCAAGCACTCCTTGAAGATATCGACGTGCATCTCACGACGAAAGAGTTGAACCATTTTCTCGGCCGCTTCCAGGAAAGGAACCACATCTAAGTTAATCTCCAATGTACGAGTTGTCACAGCGAAACAGCTCACCAATCACCAGTATACGAGTTGTCAGAGCATTTTCATCATAGCTCTCTAGATTTGTATCTAATACCGCTTATGCCGGTGCTAGGGGCCGTGTGGTCATATCATCCAAGTTGCCACATGAACAGGTACAATAAAAGCGTACCTGAGATACAACACATATCACGAATCGTTAGATTCTTGGTATGTGCTTTAGAATAGGTTAACCAGAAGACTATTCTGTGAAGTCATGTGACGCAGTCAGTATGTCGGCACCTCTTCCCACTTCCCTTATATGTGTTGTAATTATACCATATCAGGAAATCTCGCAAGGTCTGCATATGTTGATCGTTCCATACCTGCTGTAGTTCCCGGTACGTGTCTTCGGGACATTCCACTTGCTTCAAATCATCAAAGAAGGCATCCCGGGGTGGCAACTGTGTTTCCTCCAAACAATCGAACGTCGATATATACGTGTAAGGGAACCTCCCTTTGGTTTGTGCACAGTCATACGCCTTCACCCACTGATCATAGCTATAATTAGGAGCTAAGTAGTTCCGTACATCCAGGAAATGGAGTGATGTGGTAGTGAGGGCCATATGATTATTGATCTTCTTGATGACGGACTTGATGGTATTCGCCTGGGCAAAGTAGGGGTAAAGAAATTCCTTCACCATGTTCAAGTCATATCGTCCCGAGTTGAAACCTAGCACCGGTAACTGGCCTAAGTATTGTAGGAAGCGCACTTTCAATTTCTCCGCATACGGTTTCGGTAAAGGCACATCCTGCGACTGCAGGGGCTGCGACTCGGGCTCCGACTCGACTCGGACTCTTCATCGTCACTAAACGCTACACCCGGTATAGGAATCCGATCGTCCAGTTGGTCCAGTACGTCCTGGAACTTGGACACCAACAATTCTGTACTGGCCGCACTGACTTCTTCTAAATACGCCATCATGCGGCTGATCAACTCATGGGAATCCCCAGTGGACACGAAACACACCGGTGCAGCGTCATAGCCAGGTACGTTGCTCGAAATACTCACACTCAGGGGAAAATGGCGCTGCGTCCACTGCGTTTTCGCTGAAAACATGTCCATGGGCTCCAACAGGGCCTCAAAATCGTAACACGCCCGGTAGGGAAAATAACGGTCCGCCTCCGGTATGATCAGACCCTCATCGGCCAGTTCCTGGAAAATAGTAGGCGTATTATGATACACACCACCCGGATATACTCGCTTCACAACGTTCGTACAGATTTTCTCGTGGCGATGTAAGTCGTGAGACTGTTTAAACACCCGATGGCATTGAGCACAACTGAAAGACTCAGCGTACTGGCTCATATTGTAGATCAGCGAAAAATGACTGACGCCATTGTCGTCGAACACATTGACTTTGTAGAAGCATACCGTTCTGTTGATTCAGCCACAAATGTATCCTCCTCGCATCGTAATCGGTATACAAAGATATTGATGTTGAACAGTGTTTCCACGTTATCCAAATTCTTGAACGGAACTCCACGGAAGTGCCGCTCATCCAAGTCTTGCTGCTCTAAATACTGTTCCCAATAGTCATTGGCCACTCTGTCACAACACTTGGGATCACACTCGTCCAGATGCACGGCCAAACACCGAAACAGACATTTCCGGTCTTTGTAGGGCCCATGTCGCCCTGCTGTTAATGCATACAGGCCGTGTCGATGAAGCAACCAAGGGGGTAGTAGTACAGGAGCACCGATAGGATGATCTCTCATTTTCGTGACGAAAAATGTGACGTTGGTCACCATTTCCACAAGCCATTGGGTATTGGGGCGTTGCAACCGGGCCCATTCCAATGGATCCAACGTAGTCAGTTGGTCGATGAGTGGCTCCAGAGAAATCGCATCCGTCACCGTGAACGGCTGATCAAACACATAGGTATTATTGCTGGGATAATAATACCGCACCTGGTCCGTCTCCTTGTGCCGTAAAATGTACCCGAATGTCATATTCAACTTGAACGCTGTCACCTGATCTGTGAAAATGTTCTCGGCATAGGTAGACAGATACGTGAGGTCCTGCAGTCGAAAGTTATACAAGTCCAATAGACGACGGTCACGGTGAAAACAATGGCGTATGGTAGCCCAGTCACGTCGATAAATGTCCCTGACACGCTCGTCTTCAGGCAAGACTTCAACCGGAGGTGCTGCTGGGTCGCAGGGAAAATCTTCTCCACGTCTCATGCTTTCTCTCCACGTCTCATACAAGCTGGTAGGCAAGCAGGCAGGCAGGCAGTCAGGCAGGCTGGTCAGTCAGGTCAGGTCAGTCAGGCAAGTAGTGCAATGAATACACCCCACCGCTAAAAATCGCCTTCTTTTATACGTTTTTCTACAGTCCGCCATTTTGACCACACACGCCGCCATTTTGAACACACAGGCCGCCATTTTGATCACACACGCCGCCATTTTGAACACACACGCCGCCATTTTGACCACACAGTCCGCCATTTTGACCACACACGCCGCCATTTTGACCACACACGCCGCCATTTTGACCACACACGCCGCCATTTTGTACACACACGCCGCCATTTTGAACACACACGCCGCCATTTTGACCACACACGCCGCCATTTTGAACACACACGCCGCCATTTTGAACACACACGCCGCCATTTTGAACACACAGGCCGCCATTTTGAACACACAGGCCGCCATTTTGAACACACAGGCCGCCATTTTGAACACACAGGCCGCCATTTTGAATACACAGGCCGCCATTTTGACCACACACGCCGCCATTTTGTACACACACAGCCGCCATTTTGAACACACGCCGCCATTTTGAACACACACAGCCGCCATTTTGACCACACTCCCACAGCCGCCATTTTGACCACACACGCCGCCATTTTGACCACACTCCCACAGCCGCCATTTTGGACACACACTTGACCTCAGTGACCCCTGTGACGTCATAGTTACATCCGGGTGAAAGTCCCCTCAATTTCAGTAGACCCTACTACTCAGGTACCTGAATCCAATGAGCCAAACATCGTCGCCGCCGTCGTCTGATGTCGACCCCATATTGACAATGTCTGGCAGCTGGTCTGGAATTACAGCATGTTGATGTTGTCGAGCTCAGGTTCTCTTCTCCCAAGTGAGGATTGACGGGTTTAAGCTCGACGTATTGTGTCATGAAGGTATAGAGTTAACCGTAAACATGAAAGACAGTTGCCATAAGAGTTGTTTGATTTAAAGTGCCGATCGCAATACACTGCTTCTGATAATCTCATCTTCTCAACAAAATGTCACTATAGGGCGCGTTTCATGAATGCATACGGGAGGAACATCATTTTTTCTTTCGTGTCAGCGAGAACTAGTATGCAAGATAGAAAAGTAATGCACCTGTACGTCAAAGTCGCTTGTTGGAGAATTTCCTTTCATTCATTATGTCAAAAAAAACATATCCCATCATTCAAGGTCCTTAGATTTCAAGTTCATGGAACACTTGTGGAAGGCGATGATTCTTGTGTTTGCGGAAAGGGATGTTCACAGGCTATATCTGAAGCAAATGAAAGCTGCGTTCTAAATAAAATTGACAACAGCTCAATTCCTTTGCAGCAAAAGCTTATGAGTAGCATATCATGGCGTTTTGCGACAGTAAGTGACGTTCGACGTGATAACGCAGCATACCAAGGAATATCGACTGACTACAATTTGGTTGTAAGCATATTTTAATTCGAAAGACTTTCACGTATAGTTTTATGGACAATAAATCGCTTGACATTCACAATGACGTTCCCGGGAATTTGCATAGATTAATGATAGTTCGTCTGAAATGGTCCATTATTCTATTTCCAATACAGGTAGATTGTCTACCAAAGTTCAAGAAAATTGAAAATCGCTTTTCATTCGTATTCCAAGAACTATATCATAGATTAACGATTGGCCGTTAGAAATGCTATACTATTCGAATCCCAATGCACGTTAATTTCAGAAATTCTTTCAAAGATTCACGAACCGGCGAACGGAATACTGAACAATGAATATGATTCTCCAAAACCACATTGTTATCCCAAAAAGTTTTAAATTGACAATGTACCAACCATTGTGACCCATACTGTATAAGCGTCATATATGTCATTGGGTCGGCAACCTGAGCTAGATTCTTGAAAGACGAACACGATCAAAAGTTGAAAGGTTAAAGTGTTACTAAATCCGGGACAACATTGTGTTTGCTGGAACAACGCAAAGTTCGTTTTGGATTCACAGTGCACTTCACAGTCTTCGCAAATGGTAGTTGGAAAGATGAAGGAATGGAGTCTTTCTGCATTCATCCTTGGACAATGCGGTGTCGGCGACACTGCATGGTACACAGTAAATGGGCCACCGCGTGAGCGAGTTGTTCTCGTGATCTCTCCCCTATCTTTATAACATGGAGCTGGTTTTCCAACTATTGATAACTGGTGTAAATATGATAATATGGATAAACCATGCCTACTATTCCAAGAATGGACCAATAAGCTTACATTTGTGACAATTTTGCCAACTTAGGTCGAAACTATACCAATTATCATCGATTAAAAATCTATTCTTGGTTAAATTACAACACATAGAAGGGAAGTGGGAAGAGGTACCGACATGCTGACAGAGTCACATGGCTTCACAGTATAGTCTTCTGGTTAACCTATTCTAAAGCACATACCAAAAATCTAACGAAGATTAATCCAAAAATCTAAAAATTTAAGGCATAGGGAAGCGCTCGGAATGACGAACCACAGTTCAAGCGGCCAGCCAGCTGCCTGTGCACCGCCCGCTTCCAACGAAATCTGACACCATTGTCCAGGGATTAACTTGGACTATAATGGAAATTGCCCATTAGATTGAGCCTGCATATCTTTCTTTTTTTTTCGTGGGGATTTCGGCTCTATGGGCTTTGAGCCACAATCCCTCTACATCAGCATCTAACAACGTTCCACTGAATATTTTTCACTGTTGCGATGTATTTATGGTCCAAAATCGGCATAATTGCAGGATCTCCCTGATGTCGCAACAAGTGACCAAACAATGAGGTCACGATGGAGTTTGGCGAGAATCTCGGTACTCTCGTTAGCCGTTTCCGAAAATGATTTTGGTCCTTCTGGGTTATTCAAACTATATCAATTCGTAAACATATGCGATTAACAGTTCATTTGTATTACAAAGCAGTGAACCTCTTGTTGATGTATTCTTTAACTACCTCATTCATTTACTGTACCGTTTTTGGAACATTTGTACCGATTTGGGATAGTTATTTCGGTTCCTGTAAATGGCGCTGTGTTTCTACATATACGATCTTCGTTAAATATACTTTCTGCGAAACAAATGGTTAACACAATTGATGGCAGGAATGTACGTTAGAAATATAGCGGTGTTCTCCACATACGGAGAGGGAATTGACAATTGTACCGTTTTGGGCCAGTAGGTGTACATGTAATGACAGTTAACTTTTGTACTTCTATTTCTAGTAGTACATTATATTTTATGATTTGACGTTTTACTGAAAATATATTGTTGTTCATTATTTTTTTAGTGATGTCTGGAGAACCTCGGGGAAAACAGCAAAATTGACTGTGTTACACTCGAGGAGGAGTGGAGGAGCAGAGTTCGAAGGATGCCTTGGAGAATTTTGGGGATAGGTGTACCAAGATGATAAGGGACAAGTATCCTAGGCTGCTGTTGAGGTCATGTCAATAGTGATAATGGATCGTTTCTTCGGAGGGTGGTGCATTTTTGTGATGGAAGAGAATATGGGTTACCATCTTATGTAAATTCCTAGCTGCATGATCAAAGGGTTTGGCTCGTCCAAGGTTCTAGGTTAGTTCGGCCGGCAAGGCAGATGCGGGCGGGGAGAAGCAATGAACAATCTGGCGTAGTTGACGGCTGACGGTTGGTGAAGTCTTGGACATAGCAGATCTGGTGGAAAGGGAACACAAGTCGCCCCATCTAGGCGCATCAAATGAATTGAGTTTTTATACCTGTGGGGGAAAGGAGCGTAAGAGATTTTTAGTTAAGTAGTCTATCCTGCTTTTCTGATTTTTCTTGCACGGGGAGGTGGATCGAGGATTTGTGCTGGATTTTGACTTCCTGACGGCATATCGTTGTATTGTCGATTTCAGAGAAAAGGTCCCCAAATCGGTACGGGGCGTAAGGATTGTGACATCTGAAGTGGGAGCTCCGTCTCGTGCTATAGAGATCCCTGTGTGAAATTAGTTTGTGCGCCTTCGTTGATAATATAGACGATAATATAGAAACGCTTTGATGAATTGATAAAATCATCTCCACGACTTACTTTCAAGAACTAGTTCCTGTACTGAAATTACTGCTGGTATCTGATACTAGCCATTGAACAGTTCTTTACTGCATGGCGACGCATTCCAACTGCTGCTTCTATGAACAAAATGTATATATTACTGAATTAAATTACTGTTACTGCCTCAGTTAGTGGACTTCCATTCTGCCTGCTATTCCCATGAGCACTTCTGATTGAATCTATTGCCGAATCCGATTCCCTATGCTCATTCCCTGTTCTGTATTTGCTACTTCATAACTGAAATTGCTGCTACATGAATCGAGTAGTCCCGGTTGATAGATCCTTATGAACTTGTAATTTTTGTTGCAAAATATCACAGAAGTGAATTATTGAACTGTTAATTATATCCTGAACATTCCATGAAGACGCATTACTTGAATTGTTGCTTACTGAACGGTCCCCGTCCTTGTCATTGGAATTCAATCTAATACGAGTTGCTGATCAGCTTGTATGTCCCTCTAACATATATAATCTGCGAGTTGTTCCTCTGTACCATGGATACTCTCGTTGTTTCCCCCACGAGTCCTTCTGTCCAAATTATCCCGCCACACCCACTCGGGTTTTTTCAGCAGAATTCTGTCCAACATATTCCGCTATCTCCTACTACTAGGTGTTCCCGTGTTACACAGCAATTATATATTTCGAATGTGCCCCGTACGCTTCACAAACAAATTTCTGCTGCTAGCCGGTCATCAAACTTCAAGGTTACCATTAATGCTGGTGGTATATTTATCCAAGCTGACTCGGCTATGTATTTACTGTTCCAGAAATCCTTAGCAATCAATGTTCAACCTTCAGCCCAAACCGTTTCCTTGCCAAGGACTTTGAGGACTTTCTCGAACTGATTGCCTATGTAACGATTAACGACTCAATCATCAACCTGTCAGCGTGAAACAGCCAGCTGAAACCCCTATTAATATCTGCTTTATACCAAGCCTGCAAATCCACTGTTCCGAAGCCAGCACCGAAATCAATTAAATCTAGTCCAAAGAAAGTTAGATGTACCCGATGCACGAAAAATTGTCTTACTCGTGCAGGTTACTGTGAATTTGTAAAACATTGGGTTCACTGCAGATGTATCGGAATGGTTGCGGAAATAGAAATACTAGAAAACTTGGACTCTCCATACAACTGTCCTGATCCCATTTCCACGGTGTTGCCAACCCCAAGGCCTGCTGTTCTCGCATTTATGCAAGGATTTGCCCCAATTCGCCATCCCCCAAGAAGACCATCAAATATGCCAGACAACCGTCCAATTATACAGCCTGCACCCATGCTAGTGCCGTCAGGTGAATTCCCCGATGCGGTATCTTCGGCCGAACATGAACTGCGATCCGATCTCCCCAAGATTTGAACATCGTTCCTGCAATTAAGATTGAGACCCCGGCACCTAAAGTACTGTGTCAGCTAAGCATCTCTTCGATTGGTCGCTCACTAGCAGTATTCTGCAGTTCCTATCATTCTCGTCTTCAGGCAACTTGTCTTTCGTGTGTGAACCGCAATGATCATAACTTCATTTGCTCATCGTATCAAGAGTCCATCAAGAAGCTCTTCATTCTTCGGACCACCCATAATTTCCAGCTTCCGAGCAAATTCATTGTCCACCACCAGCCCCAGTGTCGATCTGTAATTTTCTGGATTCATCTCTGTTGAATAATCGGATAACAGCCACCCCTGTAACAGTGTACCTAGTTGAAAACATTCAGAATTCTGGAACTAATTGTACCCAATCAACGGAACTCTCCTCAGTATGGGAATCGAGAGACCAAACTGACGAATTAGAGCGATGTGCAAGAGGTGGGAACAGTTTACGACGTCTGGCGACTAAAAAGCAACCATAGGACTCTACAGGAAAGCATCCCTCAGCACCTAACATTCAGACCTAAGAATAAAGTGGATTCTCGGACGTAGCCTTAGTATCTCAGCCGCGCTTTTATTGCAGCTGGGTATCAACATAAGGTAGACCTGGCAAATGCAAGAATGCAGAGAAAAAATAACCTGTAATGCCCGACGTCGTACGACTTAAATTTCCCACCAAAACAATAAACCTACATATATTTGGCGAGAGACATGTACAGAGGGCGGGCCTCAGAGACTAACAGCAGAATCCTAACATATAAGGTAATAAATTGAAGCGATATGCAAGAGGTGGGAAAATTGACGACGCAACCATATGACTCTACAGAAAAGCATCACTCAGCACCTAACATACAGACCTAAGAATACGGTGGATTCTCGGACGTAGCCGAGACATATACAGAGGGCGGGCCTCGGGAACTAACAGTCCACCAGCAGAATCCTAACATATACAGGTAATAAATTGGAGCGATATGTGAGAAGTGGGGAAAAATTGACGTCTGGCGACTAAAAAGCAACCATATGACTCTGCAGGAAAGCATCCCTCAGCACCTAACATTCAGACCCAATAATACGGTAGACTCTCGGACGTAGCCTTAGTATATCAGCCGCGCTTTTATTGCAGCTGTTCATGTAGAGATTATAAAGTATCCACACGGCCCCTAGCACCGACTCGAGCGGAATTAGATACGCTAGCTCAGGAGCTGTGATGACAGATCAGCTAAAACAACTCATGATGTTAATGGATGAGGATCGTGGACGTATGATGGAGTAAACGCCTCAACATGGGGTAAACCTGTAAATGCAAGAATACAGAGAAAAACTAACCTGTAATGCCCGACGTCGTACGTTTAAATTTCACCCCAAAA
Source organism: Hanleya hanleyi (assembly GCA_036873755.1). Classification (NCBI taxonomy): domain Eukaryota; kingdom Metazoa; phylum Mollusca; class Polyplacophora; order Lepidopleurida; family Hanleyidae; genus Hanleya; species Hanleya hanleyi. The sequence continues at coordinate 43,889 of JAVTVY010029827.1, forward strand.
CAATAAACCTATATATATTTGTCGAGAGACACGTACAGAGAGCGGGCCTCGGGAACTAACAGTCCACCAGCAGAATGTTACCATATGCAGGTAATAAATTGGCGCGACATGCAAGAGGAGGAAAAAATTGAGAACGTCTGACAACTAAAAATCAACCATATGGCTTCCCTCAGTACCTAACATTCAGACCCAAGAATACGGTGGATTCTCGGACGTAACCTTAGTATCTCAGCCGCGCTTTTATTGCAGATATTTATGTGGAGACTATGAAGTATCCACATGACCTCTAGCACCGGCTTAAGCGGGATTAGATACCCTAGCTCGGGAGCTGTGATGATAGGTCAGCTCAAACAACTCATCTGATTTTAATGGATGAGGATGACCCCAAGAAGAAAGAGGCCCGTCTTAAAGACGTAAACGGTGACTTCTCCATCGCCCAAGCATCTGCTGTAAAGCTTGTATCACCCCTATCGACGAACTAGAAAAAAGGCAAATAGGACCCTAAGAATTCGATAATGCTAAACAATCTGCTCAATTCCAGTCCATCTGATCATTCATACTTACCCGAGTGGACGCAAGCTCACGAGATCGTGGAACTACAGAGACGGATCCAACAGATAGAAAAGAACCAACTTTGATCCATCAAGCTCAACAACTATATCCTGTGCCTCATCTTCCAATTGCTACACATGTTTCAACGCGGAGTCTCCCACCACGGGAAGAGTTGCTCATCGACCTATATCAACATGTAGTCAGCGTCCCAACAATAGCTTGCAAAAGTTCTAGTATTCATTCGGGTACTGTCAATGTAGCCTCAATGACTAGACGCTTGTATTCCAAGTAACATCACAGAAGTGAAGCCCTCATTCTGGGCGAGATACTGAACTACCTAGACTACCAAGACCAAAGCTTTGATATGATCTCGCCCCGCTCAACAACACCGGTACAGCAAGGTGATATTTCACCTGCTGACATGGGTAATCAAAGTCTTTGATGGGACTCCAGTCCTGAATACGACATCAGGTTCAGTAAAAATATCACGAAATGATGTTCCACATATCGACACTGAATTCTATCTCAGCATCACAGTTGATACTGAAACAGCCTCCTCCAGTGTTATTGAATCCGACCTGGACATATCCGCTGATACTGCATGGAGCAAAGGCGTCGTCAGAGGGAGTCGTTGGTTCCGAACGACCCGGGCCCTTCTCAGCGCTTAAATACATGTTATTTCCCTATGTTGAACAGCACAATACTGGGCTCTCTAATAAGTAAACATAGGAAACGACCGCCTCTCAAGAAATCCTAGCGACGATCATGTGGAGTGGTTACCCCGGATGTTTTATCAACAGAACCCCATCCCACAGATAAGCATCTAAATACATGTATTTCTAAGCAACAAACCCCGTCTTTGTTGTACAAGCGCACCATCCAGAACCTGCCCATGTAACGAATGCTCCTACCGGCCCTGGTAGCAATCTGGTCAAGCTAATCTCATTTGATTGCAAGAATGTAGTCACCACACAGGACTGTATCCAACGTCTGCTAGAGAACGTGGATATTTTCTGTATCCAGGAACACTGGCTGTTCAATTTCCAGCTAGCAGCACTTAACAAATTGAACCCACTATTTATCTCCGAAGGGAAAACGGTGGATGATGCTGATCCAATTAATGCCGTCCAGAAGCCCAGAAGATTCGGAGAAGTTGCTCTCCTCTGGAAAAGATCCATCAACCACGCTGTACAATCTACAAAAGACAAAAACTATCGAATGTAGTGCATCATGGTGACCACCAACCTGGCCCAGGTCTTGATAGCCTCCATATATATGCCGTCCAGGAATGGAAGCTATCCAGATATGAACAAGAAACGCTTGGTCAACTATTGGAGATTATAGCAAAGTACCAACGCTCTGAACACATCGGTGTGATAGGAGACTTCCATTGCGACCTTACAGCAATTGATCCCTCACAGACAAAGACAATTACAACACATATAAGGGAAGTGGGAAGAGGTGCCGACATACTGACAGAGCCACATGACTTCATAGTATAGTCTTCTGGTTAACCTATTCTAAAGCACATAACAAGAATCTAACGATTCGTGATATGTGTTGTATCTCAGGTACGCTATTATGTTCATGTGGCAACTTGGATGACATGACCACACGGTCCCTAGTATATTGATAATTGGTGAGCTGTGTCACCGTGACAACTGGGATACTGGGGATTGGTGAGCTGTATCGTCGTCAGATGAAAATGACGGCATTTAACACAAAAGACTAGTCTGTAAGGCCCGATGTCGACCCAGCATCAACTTCCCACAATGCCAACATATATCAAAGACCAAAAGATGTTCACGAGTTTCATCTAGAAAAGTAATCCTGAATTTCTCCACCTCTGCGTCCACACCCAAATGGCACAGATTATTATTACTAGGGAGATCGCGTGCCCTTTCTGTACTACTCATCGCGCACTACTCATCGCGCATGCGCAGTCGACCCATTCTACTGTAGGGTGCAAGCCTGGCCCGTGGAATCTCAGGTAGTGAAAACCCCAGGTCTCTCGCCCCACCCTATCCCGCGCCATACCTATGCGACCCGCTGTGCAGTGAGTAAAGAGGAGGAGGAGGAGGAGACGCCACGGATTATACTAGGTAGATTATTGGAGAGGTCATCCAACCAGACCGTCATATGAACAGCTCCGACCACCATTCATTGTGTACTCTACGGTTTCTCCAGTCGACCGCATCAAGGCTTCCCACTGTCCATGCCCTTTCTCACAAAATTGACTGATGTATCATGAATACCTGTCCACTTATATACAAAACAAAGCTATGTCACTTCCTCACAACTGCAGCGATCCGCTCACCACATTTGTGAAACGAAATATGCGAAGCAGCAGTTGACAAGAAAGCTGCGCAATGAGCATGGAAGCGTAGTGGATCTCCTCACGACCCCAACAACCGGCTGCAGTGTGTAAATGAAATTAACCTGACAACCCATTATTCTACAGTCTTATCCGCAAACAGCGACGTTTTAAATGTTCCCAGACTGATCATTTACGTGTTGGTGAAGTGTCCTACGATAGTCTAAATATCCTGGATGGCTGGTTCAGCCACCACTGCAAGCTGAGTACACCAAACAAGAAGAATCTTATTGCCGAATTCAGTGCTGAGGTGGGCTTTGATTAACTCCTCAACCAGGAACTATATTCTCACCAGCTCAGTCACATTCAATACAATGACCAGATGGCGGTGGCGTAACTGGAGTGCATGTCAATTATTGAGGCCAAATCCTCATTGTTGAGACTCCTGCATGCAACATTTCAGCGAGTATCTCTCCTTGAATGTAGGTACATGTAAATGAGCAAACTAATTTCTATCTAAAATAAAGAAGCGTCTTATCGGATTCGATATACGCTTGCACGCACACAATACAGAAACCAAAACTAAATAGACGCAAATTTTGCGCAAAAAAAACCTATGATCCTTGAATCTTCAATAAACCGATCGATCACCAGTTACACATGGTCTATGTGGAAAGTCTATAGCTTGAACCATAGAGTAAATCACTACATACGTAATCAGATTTTGATCTTGAAAACGTTGGTCAGGGTCGGACAGCTCGAGTATATTTTTAGCCCGTCACCAGTAGTATGAATTCGAAAAGCCTAATCTTAAAACATATCGCATTAACTAGAACTTCACCTTGAATAAATAGGTCAAGGTTGGTCAATTTGAATAGGCAATTAGTCGATTACCAGTTGCATGCGTACTGTAGTGTGAATTTGAAGAGCCTAAGACATGATCCCTAAAGATATTGCAATAACTAGAATTTGACGTTGATAAATTAGGCCAAGGTCAGCCATATTGAAGAAGTTTCTAGTTAATCACTTGCGGTGTATGTAATATGATTTTGGAGAGCCCGGATGTAATTCTTCAACAGTTATAATCACTACTAGTATTTGACCTTAATGAAATAGGTCAAGGTCCGTTATCTTCAATGGGCTTCTGACCCATTGGCATTTGCATTTGTTACCTGAATTTGGAAAGCCTGACTATGGTCCTTCATGAGATATTATAAAAATGTTTAAAGAAAAACTGATTGTCCACATTCGGAACTCAAAATCAACCGGGTTCCACTTTGCCTCATGGGTTAGGTATACCTAAAGTCTGGTACCAATACACGACCTGGAACTGGAGATGTCGCGCAGCTTACAAAAGTTAACAGACGAACGGGCGGGCGGACGTTCCGATGAAGAGATGGACAAGATTCGCATTATACCACTTCCGTTTCACGACGGGCGTACAAAAAAGGAGAACAGCCAAATGCTTCAAACTACAGGGGAATCACTGTAACACCTGTAATCACAAAACTCATAGAAAAAAAATCCTACCATTATGCCATTTCACTATGCACTTCTTGGCGCAAAGGCTGCTTTCGACAAACAAGAATGTCTTAAAAAAAAAACAATCTACGGAACTGGTATTCAAGGCTCACTCTGGTTTCTTCTCGCATACGTTCAACGCAGGACCCAGACATAGATCAAGCGGAATAACATACTGTTCAACCCTGTTCCCATCTTGCGAGATGTCCGGCAAGCACTCAACATAGCAACGACCCCAAGGCTGATCGCTTCTCTAATTGTAGGAAACCATCTTACATTTACATTTGGAATTGTTGTAACTGTCATACGAAATACGTATCTGGATTATTGACGCGGAAATTATTTTATGGACGACGGATGAACAGTGAATGTCGGATCTGACGTTTGCTACCTTAACATCGCATTTCTTCAAAGTCTATATAAAAGTCATCCAGCATGAGGCAATTAAAATCAGCTGGACCTTCTGTGATCTCCCAGCATGTACGGATGAGGTTTCTCTCACTGCTGGCAGTAAGCATCAACTCCAATGTCTCTGTTTCTGCTGATTACAGCAGTAATCACTTCTACGAACTTCAACCAATGGAAAGTGCCATTCTATCGAACGCCCAGTACATTTACCTCTGGTGACTCTTATTTCGCACTGGACCAGCATATGTAGTATAAATTTGAATATGATTCTTCAAGATATATTTTCACAAGGATGATAGACAGACGGACGACGCTGACAATACCCCCGTCTAGTTTTGTTAGTCGCTTCTATCAGCGTTGTGTTTCTTAAGTTTATGTTAACTTGGTGCGGACAGCAAACACGGAAAATATTTTTCGCAACAACCAGCAATATCACCATATACAATTTTAAAACGATAATAAAATTACTCGTTGAAACCTGCAACGATCTATGACAGAACCCATAGGAGACAAAACCCCCACAGACAAAACTCCCGGGAAATTTGTCACTCAACAATTACCATCATTATTACTTCATTGTTTCAAAGTTGTACCAGGTTTACGTTCATAATCTTTGAATAGACACAATAAAATTGAATATTATAATTTTTTTACATTTAACATGGGCAAGATGATAGATTTAAACAGTTTTTGTTTTATGTTAATCATTAACAAAGCAAAGGTTGTAACAGACATGATTCTGTTATCAGAAAGTTAAATTGTAGAACTTGTGCCAATTGAAGAGTGAAACGCAAGCTATTTAGCAGAGCCCCTGCTTTGGCGTAAAGTCAGTGCAGTAATGGAATCCCCACTATCCATTAATGTTTTCAGTAATATATTCATCTTTATAGATCTATATGCTTAAAAGTGATGAATTTGGTTAATCGTTTGTATTTATCATGTAATTAATTTATTAGTGCCAATATACCACACTGTTCTGCATGTGGCTGAAAACAAAAATTCCCAGTGAAATATTTGCATTTGTTCCTTATTTTACAATTACGTGAGGGGTTGTCTGGTGGGGGTTCTGTCAGTGGGGGTTTTGTCGGTATCGGTTACAAAAGTTATACAAGACAGTTAATATTATATAGATGCAGACTCTACTGTCCATCCTTGTATTGCCCATCTATGTCTATTCCAACTTCCTACTCCCTTCAAAAATAGATGTTACTACTGAAACAAGTCACATGCCCAGCACGCAAGATTTTTTTTCTGCGATCGCCATCACCGTTACCACATACGGGCTTAGAACGTAAATAAATTACTCGCATTAACTTACCATGCAGCCCGTAGTGTAGGCAGTATCACTGTGCAGTTTAGTTACAATAATGATATTTAGATACAGTCCCTTTGTTGGCAATCATTTTATCGTCCATGTACGTCTATTCACATTGCCTCCCCTCTCCCACACTTCAAAGACTTTGTTCTGAAACAAGTCAAATACTCAGCACACAAGACTTTATAATATCCGCTTCCAAAATCATAAACGATATCCATCTCATGGTCAAGGGGAAATAATTCAGTACAAAAAAACTCGGTTGTGTCCCATCAATACTAACACCAACAGATCGGTATTACTTGACACACATGGATTCAGTCCCATGCTCTACAAGAACCTGAAGCATCCTTGCATCCATTCACGTAGAGTGAGAGAGTGAATAGATTTTAACGTCGCTTTCAACAATATTTCAGCTATATCACGACGAACCAACTAAGCACCACCCAGCCCAGTTGTGTTCCTGCTACTTCAAAGAAGAAATCTCTGAAGCAACATGGAACCAGACACCCTCCATCCACCCTATAAAACACCATTCACGTAGAAAAGCAGGCACGAAGATTTACTGAAACATGTCAAAAGAACTTCATAAGCAAATATAGAAGATCCGCACAAGAATATCGTCATACTATACTGTACATGGCGGTACAATTTAATATTAAGTGATACAAGTTCATAAATACAGTATAGCACCCCTCGCATATATACATATCTCAATGGCCCCTACCAGACTCTGTAGGCCGGTCCATGCTACTAACATTGCAACCAATACAAGTGAAACTTATGTGGCTAGACAATTTCACAAAATAATAAAAATTCTAAAAAAAGTCGAACTAAAGATACAGCAGCGATGATCTAAACCCTTGTGCTAAACGGAATAGAAACTATATGCATGCTGAAGGTTACTCCATTCTCCGTATGCATGTCTGTTGTCTAGTCAAGAAGACGAAAGTTGACTCCAGCTTCTGCGGGCAACAAGAAGCCTTGTTGAGATTATTATTTATTTATGCTTCATTTTCTCCTCTATTGCACAGTATAAACAATTCCATCGATGCATTGAGTGAGTATACACTACACTATACGTTTATTGAGACAAGTCATTTGACCGGTTTAGGAAAGGATTTCCCGTTTCGGAAACAGCACACTCTTTGCAGGCTAAATTAGTTTTGAACATGCCAATCTAATGTGAATGTATTAAGCGAACATTTGCATAAATCTTAAAGTGCAAAGAAAATGTATTTAGTCTCCACTAATACTCAGCAAAGTGACTGAAAAACTACAGATATAAGCCTACAAACTAAAAATTTGGTGTTTTCGGAACTTGATAAAGGACTAGCATCTGTTCACATCGACATAAATAAAAAAAAAGTAGAAACGATGTGAACTTTCTTTTCAGCATGGTATAAATAATTTTGAGTCTATTGCCGTTGCATAGGCACATATTAGGTAGGGCGCCAACTTTCAAAGTGAACATTGGTAAGCCAGTGTTGAATGCTATCAGTCATCGGGTGTCTGAATAGCATCGAGGATTACAATATACAAAAGCAGCTATGGCAAAAAATTTATCATTTTGCGAAAGAGGGATCCTTTCTAATGACATGCATTGTTAGTCTGAAGCAAAATGTTTTCTTGTCGAAAATGATTACAGTTGTTTCAATTTTTCTAAACCGGTCAATTTACGAAACCGGACAATGCACAGCATACATGTTGGCTTTGTCAGACGAACCCTGTGGATAGAGATGATGGGTTGCAGTGTTCTAACATAACGAAGAGATACGGAACACGTTTCCACACTCCATCGCCGATTTTCATGTCACTTAAATTTGATTGTTAACGTTTCTATGATTCGGGTATATTTTTAGTCTTTAACAGTTTCAGTATAGGATCGAAGAAACTGATTTTTGGAAAAATGACAAACGTAACAAGAGGGATCCCCTCTGAGAAACAAGAAATCACTTTTGGAACTGTAATACCTCAAACCCCAGGGGCAGCGGCAGCGGGGAGATACCGTGCTTTGAAAATGGGTCAAAATTTAGTAGAGAAGCGTCGTAAACATCAAACTACTCCCCCTCCGCTTTTTTTCTTTTTTTTCCATTCACGGGTCCAAACTGACTAGTTTTAAATTGAAGTTTCATGCCAAGTACCAACTTATTTCCAGTGGTTGTACTATCTGATTTAGTGTGAACTCCGGCAACCATCAGCAGTCTTCGTGAATTATCAGTTTCAAATGATAGGCCTATCTGCCTCTCTTTCGGTAAAATGAAGTGAATTGTCGTCGAGAAATTGCCGCCTTTGGCACTCACAGCTTCAAACAATTCAATTTTGCATTTATGTAACATTTACGCATTTGATGAATAGGATCATTTCTTCCAGTGGTGTCAGCGTTAAACTTATGAGAAGATGGTTTGATCTGAACACCAAAATTCGTTTTCCCCCCCTTTTGGAAGGTGGAAATGGCGGAAATTTTCACCCTAAAATCTTCTTTGAAAATGCGCCAAAGTGCGTCAAATAAAGTTTAAATCTTCATAGATTCCGGGGTCGCACCCCAGATTTGCCCACACCAAAGTTGAATTGATTCCGCTGCACCTGAACCTGGTCATTTTTATGGACTGCTTGTGAACAAGAAATGCCAGATTTTCATTCCTTTTAGAGTAAAAGTTGGGTCGACGGAAAACATTATCCGAATGCATAGCTGATAAACAGCTTGTATCACTGACGTCCGTGATACAAGCTGAATAGTATGAGCGTACCGAATGCATGGCACGAACATAGACACTTCTATTTAATGAAATGAGATATTCCCTTAGCTCGGTAAGATAGCAAAACAATTATTTTGACAACATAGATGTCAAAATTTAAGGGAACTCGTAAGTCTAAATTGTTTTGTTAAGGCAATAACATATCCTATGGCTCAACAATATATTATACAAATATTTCAATAAACAGGATAGCATTTCGATACCATCATACAGTTTAAACATAAGTCCATGTACACTCAAATTTAGAGAATTCTTCCTGTGATCTCACTTGAACATATCCTTGGTTTGAACTATTTCATCCAAATTAAAGGAAACCAATAAAGATATCGAAATTTTGAGGTTGCAAAACTGCAGATAAATGAATCAATCAACAATCCAAACAAAAAATGTCTATGCAAAAGCAATATAACATAAACTCAATCAAAATATTTTACAAAACAAAAAAGGTTAAACAAGATCAAGAGGAATTTTACACATATCATTGTAGAGTGAACTATTACAAACATCGCAAAAATGTGTTGAAAATACAGAATTAAATTACACCATACTTCATGCCATAACTTAACTGTATTTCACTATAAAAATGAGATTCTCATGATCACCTATATAATGTCATTGATGCAGCACAAGATATTGATCGTGATAATGTACCGCAATATTTTACACCAGGAATATATTTATGTATATGTTTATTACACCCTGTGCTCGCTCCAACCAATGTGTATACATTTCTATCAAAATTGTTCATACATGTGTTCATAATAGTATTCCAAAATCTGACTATACACCATTTTCCAAAGTACATTTATCATTAGTCCATAATATTAACCTATATTTGTAAATAATGGATATGTATCATATATCTACCCTATTTACAATTTGTAAATTACAGTCATGTACATGTCAAGATGAAAACTCAAAATTTGCTACTTGAGATAGCAATATATATTTTAAGAGTATATGTGATTAATATTCACTGTTGGACTGTTTAGACTAGATACATGTATATCACCTGTAATACTGCATGTTCTTTAACCAAGTATGGAAGATTTCAGTTTTACCAATAGGTATTAGTAATTAACCCATAACAATGAAATATTGATTTTGGTTTTTTTTTGGTTTTTTGCAGAGCAATCATGCCAATGGAAATTGATAACAAATCAAGTTTCCATTGTGATACACATGACAAGATTATATATAACTTAGATGTTATCCAGCAATTACACAACCTATATTTGTTAGCAATCAAGTATCAGCTAAACCATGTCCCATGTACACAACCTATATTTGTTAGCAATCAAGTATCAGCTAAACCATGTCCCATGTACACAACCTATATTTGTTAGCAATCAAGTATCAGCTAAACCATGTCCCATGTACACAACCTATATTTGTTAGCAATCAAGTATCAGCTAAACCATGTCCCATGTACACAACCTATATTTGTTAGCAATCAAGTATCAGCTAAACCATGTCCCATGTACACAACCTATATTTGTTAGCAATCAAGTATCAGCTAAACCATGTCCCATGTACACAACCTATATTTGTTAGCAATCAAGTATCAGCTAAACCATGTCCCATGTACACAACCTATATTTGTTAGCAATCAAGTATCAGCTAAACCATGTCCCATGTACACAACCTATATTTGTTAGCAATCAAGTATCAGCTAAACCATGTCCCATGTACACAACCTATATTTGTTAGCAATCAAGTATCAGCTAAACCATGTCCCATGTACACAACCTATATTTGTTAGCAATCATATCAGCTAAACCATGTCCCATGTACTAATCAATCAAGTATCAGCTAAACCATGCCCATGTACACAACCTATATTTGTTAGCAATCAAGTATCAGCTAAACCATGTCCCATGTACACAACCTATATTTGTTAGCAATCAAGTATCAGCTAAACCATGTCCCATGTACACAACCTATATTTGTTAGCAATCAAGTATCAGCTAAACCATGTCCCATGTACACAACCTATATTTGTTAGCAATCAAGTATCAGCTAAACCATGTCCCATGTACACAACTTATATTTGTTAGCAATCAAGTATCAGCTAAACCATGTCCCATGTACACAACCTATATTTGTTAGCAATCAAGTATCAGCTAAACCATGTCCCATGTACACAACCTATATTTGTTAGCAATCAAGTATCAGCTAAACCATGTCCCATGTACACAACCTATATTTGTTAGCAATCAAGTATCAGCTAAACCATGTCCCATGTACACAACCTATATTTGTTAGCAATCAAGTATCAGCTAAACCATGTCCCATGTACACAACCTATATTTGTTAGCAATCAAGTATCAGCTAAACCATGTCCCATGTACACAACCTATATTTGTTAGCAATCAAGTATCAGCTAAACCATGTCCCATGTACACAACCTATATTGTTAGCAATAGCAATCAGTATCAGCTAAACCATGTCCCATGTACACAACCTATATTTGTTAGCAATCAAGTATCAGCTAAACCATGTCCCATGTACACAACTTCTATTTGTTAGCAATCAAGTATCAGCTAAACCATGTCCCATGTACACAACCTATATTTGTTAGCAATCAAGTATCAGCTAAACCATGTCCCATGTACACAACTTATATTTGTTAGCAATCAAGTATCAGCTAAACCATGTCCCATGTACACAACCTATATTTGTTAGCAATCAAGTATCAGCTAAACCATGTCCCATGTACACAACCTATATTTGTTAACAATCAAGTATCAGCTAAACCATGTCCCATGTACACAACCTATATTTGTTAGCAATCAAGTATCAGCTAAACCATGTCCCATGTACACAACTTATATTTGTTAGCAATCAAGTATCAGCTAAACCATGTCCCATGTACACAACCTATATTTGTTAGCAATCAAGTATCAGCTAAACCATGTCCCATGTACACAACCTATATTTGTTAGCAATCAAGTATCAGCTAAACCATGTCCCATGTACACAACCTATATTTGTTAGCAATCAAGTATCAGCTAAACCATGTCCCATGTACACAACCTATATTTGTTAGCAATCAAGTATCAGCTAAACCATGTCCCATGTACACAACTTATATTTGTTAACAATCAAGTATCAGCTAAACCATGTCCCATGTACACAACCTATATTTGTTAGCAATCAAGTATCAGCTAAACCATGTCCCATGTACACAACTTATATTTGTTAGCAATCAAGTATCAGCTAAACCATGTCCCATGTACACAACCTATATTTGTTAGCAATCAAGTATCAGCTAAACCATGTCCCATGTACACAACTTATATTTGTTAACAATCAAGTATCAGTGAACGAATCCAGAATTCTTCCTATCATTATAACCACCAAATCAATTATTATTTCATCTTTAACTGACACACATCCACCCATCTGGTAACAAATCAAGTATTATTGGACTCGTACTATTCATATATTTGGTAACAAAGCAAGTGTCCAGTCCTCAGATGTCTGGTTGCAAAATTGTTATGACAACATTGTAATGTAACAATATTTGTTTACTTGCATATAATCATCACTGTTGACAAGGCATTTGAACATGTTGATATATAAACTTGATACAAGTCGGTCATACAACTACGTTCTGATCATTTTGATGAAGATATGTATATGGCAGGCACTGAGTTTGATGTGAACAAAACCAGACTTGACTGCCCCGTGACCTTTGTTATTCTATTAAATATCAGTAGAACTCTATAGCACATTCCTGGCCCAAAATGTGAGGACTGAAAACAGAGATCAGAAAACAGATCATGTGAAATAACTTTGCACAGACAACAGTGTAAGTATCTGTACAGTAAGGAAATATTATATCAGACTTTACTTTACTATTCAATCAAAAATATATATCAGAGAGCGATAGTGTGAATCTCTAACAATATTCTACAAAAACCCAGCATAACATATGCTAACCCGCCATGAGTGGTAAAGCTGCCTCACATGTCACTTCAAAGTATTTTTATTATATCTAACGGGGAAGTAGGTCAATCTTTGAATCGCTGCTGTAGATAATTGGTTCCTTCTTCATTCTCTAACCCAAATGTGCTGTAAAATGGGATCATGTGAGTTTTACAGTCCAGTGAGATCTTGTACACCCCTAACTGTTTACTAAGTAAGGTCACTACATCAAGTAATCTGGAACGAGAAACAAACAAAAATTTATTATATAGATTACTCTTCAATTCAGATACAATTCTGTAGGTTTAAACAAGATTGAAGATTACCAACTGTAGCTGGAGTCATAAATTGGCAAAGTTGTACTCAGTTGCAAAGGTTGTGAATGTAGTAAGCGTCAAATCTAACATTCAATATTCAGACAACATCCATCATGTCCATAAAGAATTTCCTCAAAACTACTTCTCTAGCAGGAGGAATTGTTCATTAATACCCCCCCCCCCCCCCAAATAACACCTCTACATACACAACAATAAAAGAGGGGAGGAAATAGAAGTCTGGATTTTTTTGTATGGGTCAGGGAGGGGGGGGGGGTGAGTTTGTTGATCTGTCAATCTGTATTTTTTTGGATTGTTGAATACATCCATAGGGCAGCATAACATATAGCACCACTATCATGACTATGGAAAACCTTAAAAATTCTCAGAATACAGGGACAAGATATTAAAATATCATGTTTTTTGGGGTCATTGCACAAATCAAGTGGTAAATATTTCGGGCTCCGCTTTCAACATTTCTGTTGTTCAAGATGTGCACATTGAAACACCTAAGGGAAAGGTATTGGCCTTCATTGGGACAATCTATGAGAGTATTACCTATGAATCAGCATATCTCCCATGATAACAGTAACGCTCGCTTGAAGGGGATTATCGGTTCGATTCCCATTGATGGTTATAGTATTATACCCTTACAAATTATTTTCATATACATGTAAACAAACTGTGTCATGTATTTACATATTTTCAAATTGGAGACTCACAACACCTTCAAATATTGAACATCATAATAGGCAGTACCGTACTTACAGTTTGCCCAACTGTTTCCCTCTGTAGTCATTACTGACCACCACATCTTCTACCCTAGCTCTCTGTAATAAAAGAGGCTACAGGTACAACATTGAAAACAGAATAGGATTAGTTAAAGGTGAAACCAAAAGGTTCTTGGATTCTCCTTCTTATGTTTTATATCGGTTGAATGATGATAGAACAATTGGTGTATCTACTTCACTTGGCTAAATTTCAAGAATTTTGTCTGAAGAAGCTTCAAAAAGTTGGCACCCCAAGCCAAGATGAATTCAGAGTTGCAAACCATCATCGCTTAGTTTTCCGTGATTGTGAAATCCCGACAGATCAGACACCAGCAGACTGAACATTACGAGTATTTATGCCAGGCCATACGGTGTGGTGAGACATCACAAATTCACATCAAACAAGGGCAGATAAGCGATGCAACTTCATTTTTGAAAATCGACTGGGATTGATATGCCAACTTTGGAGTAGTTCTAAAATCATCAATCAACATTGATAAAGAACATATAGTTAAGCTTGGAGGAGGGTCGATGAAGGAGCAAGGTGTGTCATAAGTTCACCCTTCATGCTTGTACCAGGCGCCGCGGAGCATATTCAAAAGTGGGGGGGCTGACCCCTATCTCGACCATAAAGTGGGGGGGCTGAAGTCGCCCCTAGATAGGGCTTATAACATTACAGCTCCGAAAAGTGGGGGGGCTGAAGCTCCGCGGCCCCTGTGTACTTGTACTACATGTACATAGGTTAAATTTTATTCTAATTAAAATGTTCTTGTAAATGTACTCCATGGAGGCATCCATACATAAATATTACTACAGAGTTAGTTACAGTTAAGCATTGGATCATCCTATACAAAAATTGCATCTCAAATTTGAAACTTCTTAATTTTCATCTTCGGACGTCAAATTGAGAATTAAACAAATAGTAGATGTTCATAAATTATTAAATTAATACTTAAACCGTGCAAAGCACTAAAAGTCCTTGGGTGTCTTGGTTAACATGGTTAAGGAACAAGCAATTGGTGGCAACAAGTAATTGATGATAATTATTTCCTAGTGAGCTTCTTTTCTGCAGTGCCATGCATACATGTGTGATCAATGTTGAGGCATTCTTAAGGTACAGTGATAAACAGAAAACAGATGGGTGCATGTATGTACATGACAGTACCTCAAATTTATCCAATTTTCGAATAGTCCATGAGCAGTTGTTCAGTTAACCTTTGCCTTTTATTCTTTAGAAATACTGGTAACAAGCAAATTTCACATAATTTGACGTGATCACCCAGAAGAAATAGGCAATCCCAATGATGTTAATGGACTTTTCTGTGACACACGAGTCAAGTTTGGGGTCCCTAAACCATCATTTTTCAGATAGGGTGGTGATGAGAATACAGACGGGCAGATGTATGTATGTCATGAAAATAACCCAAAGTCAATTTTAGCAACCGCCCATGAACAAATGCGAGTCTTGTGTAAGTTCAATTAATCTTGGCCTTATCAGTCTTCAGAAATGGAGAAAAGAAGCAATTGGTGACAAGTCTGACAAAATTTGACCCAGTGCCCAGAAAAAATGGGCCAATCTCATGGACTTTCAAACAGCTAGTGATCATATACATGTGTGATGCAAGTTTGGAATTCCTAGGAATAGTCATTCTTGAGATAAAGTGCTAATGAGAAAATGGAGGGAGGGAGGAAATTTGGCTTAATGTCACACTCAATGGTGACAGTCAGTTTGGTTGGTGGAGGAAGCCAGAGTACCCGGAGAGAACCACCGCCTTTCGGCAAGTAACTGACAAACTTTCACACATGGACCAGCTGGGCTCGAACCCATGCCGGTTCAGCGGTGCGAGGCTAGCGGTCACCAGCGAAGCGCCTTAGACCACTCGGCCACCGAGGGCCCCAATGAGAAAATGGAGATGGTTGGACAGACATACATGACAATGACAATACCAACCCATGAACAATTTTGGCCAAGGGGTAAAAAATGCAACTACAACTTGGCAACTACACACCCAAGTTACCTCTAGTGACGTGTACAGAGCTATATGGTAAGTACTATACATAGTGGTGAGGATGTCTTCACAGAAATGGTGCCATATGTACATAATGTAGCACTAAAAGAATGAACATACAAGCAATGGCATGACAGAAGTTTCATTCCAGTACCACCATCATACCGATATGGTGAAGAGTTGGTCACGGCTATGGTAACATACAATTCTGTTCCACTTTGCAGACAATGTTTCCATTAACGCCGAATTTTAGATGTGTACATGCACCTTTGGTAATTCTTTAGAAGCACCATACTATGAACAGTATGTGAATACAGGTAGTGTTCAAAATAATGACAATGCTGGATTATCAGAAGCACTGATGTAACAATGGAGGTTTATACTTACTGTTGCAGCTGAATGTATAAATTTATATTCCAGAAAGAGTGTGGCAGAGCCTATCACCTTGTTTGTCCTTGTATCTTCTATAACAGTCACATAATATGTGTGATTACTGGCTTTCATCGATGTGAAACGTTCTGTCAACAGATATACATATAAAATATATTTATATATATATTCAAAATTTAATGAAAACCCGAGAGGTTCAAGTCCCCCGACATTGAAATAATTGATTTGACTTGAAACTGTAACTTTCAGTACCCAGCATGCAGAGCAATCCCACGTGAGATCCAGTGGCAAGCTACCCACAATTACTGAATTTGTCCTAATCCGGCCAGGATTTCAGAAGATATTGTATGAAAACAAAATTTTAATTTGGCCTGCAGGTGGCGCCACCTATAGGCGGGACAGCGTGAAAAACAACTTCCCAAGCGAGATCTTGATGCGAAGTACCCACATGCAAAATCTAAAAAGAATCCGTTCAGTCTTGTCTGGAAACAAAATTTTAACTTAGACCTAAGCAGATCGGTGTGTAAACCAATCCCAAGCAAGATCTTGAGTCGAGGTACCCACATACCAAATTTGAGAAGAATCCATTCAGTTTGTCAGGAGTTATTGTCCGGAATTAGTCGGATGGATGCAAAATTTTAACTTGACCCTCAGCCTCAGGTGGCACCAACCCTATGCAGATTGGCATGAAAAACAATCCCAAGAGAGATCTGGAGGTGAGGTACCCACATACCAAATTTAAAAAGGATCCGTTCAGTTTTTCTAAAATTATTGTCCGGAAACGAAACTTTAACTTTGGCCCCCAGGTGGCACCACCTATAGGCGGATCAGTGCGAAAAATAATCCCAAGCGAGATCTTGAGGTGAGGTACCCATACACTAACTTTGTAAAGAATCCGTTCAGTTTTTCAAAAATTATTGTCCGGAAATGAAATTTTAACTTTGCCCCCCAGGTGGCACCACCTATAGGCGGATCGGCACGAAAAGCAGTCCCAATCGAGATCTTGAGGTGAGGTACACACACACCAAATTTGAAAGGAATCCGTTCACTTTTTCGAAAGTTATTTTCCGGAAACGAAATTTTAAATTTGCCCCAGGTGGCGCCACCTATAGGCAGATCGGTACGATAAACAATCCCAAGCGAGATCTTGGGGTACCCACAAACCAAATCTGAAAGGAATCCGTTCAGTTTTTCAGAAGTTATTGTCCGGAAACAAATTCGGACGGACGCAAGGACGGATGCACAGACGGACACACGGACAGACAGACCCCAATACTATAGTCCCCATTTAGCCCTTCGGGTGTCGGGGGACAACAAGCATTCTGAGAACCCCAACATCTCGCCTTGAGGGGTGATCCACTGAAGCTGCAACAGTATTGAAAGCATAGCTGTATATGGCATTGCCAGTCTCAATCAAACCAAAAATTGTTTGGAAATAATTTCATGTTAATGTCACAACGTTATTAATTCACAATCAGATAAAACGTACATTGTAACATCAGATGATCAGTATGCATAAAAGTGATTTAATACGATTCATAATACCAGCATGACAGAAATTTCTGAGTAGCTCAAAATCTCGCCTTGTGGGGCAGCAGTATTGTAGAGCATACATGCTGGGATAAGAAGGGGGAGGGGATTTGGTTTAATGTTACACTTAAGGTTATTTCACTCATATGCTGACAACCAGTTTGCTTGGTGGAGAAAGCCGGTGTACCTGAGGGCTGTTCCAGAAAAAAGTACATGGGGGGGGACAGAAGGCACTTTATATATTTATGTATGGGTCGTAGGGTGAAAGAGTTACATAATTACATGGGTGGTTGCCTGATGGATTGTTGGTTACATATCATATTATATTACATATTATATTCAGTAATATACTTTTTTTCTGGAACAGCCCTGAAAAGAACCCGTCAGCAAGTAACTGACAAACTTTCACACATTCTGTACTAGGAATTGACAGTTTCAATCAAATCAGAAACTGCTTTTAAATTGAGAAGAGTTTTTATACTCAAGTCTTATTTTTACATGCGGATGTGACTGGTTCAGAGTGAGAACAGTTAATATATTTCAATGTAACAGTGAATGCCAACACCTCAACTTTAGGGGCGATCCACCAATTTGCTGTAGCAGTATTGCAAAGTATTCATGTAGATGAGATTGGTGTTGTCAATCAGAACAAAATTGTTTGGAGATACAAGTTTAAGCTTATATGGAGTGATGGTGGATTTATGTCAATGTTTTAGTAGCTTCATAGTTCAAAAAAACAACAACAAAAAAGCAATACGCAGAGGAGATTGACCATATTGAGCAATTCAACCTTTCTTGTTGAAATGTATTTTCATGTTAACTGATAGAAGCTTATAATAATGACGGCTGACAACTGCAGCAAACTTTCTGTGTACAGATCTACATGTGCACTTCAGCTAAACGAAAAACTCTATCATAGGGATTTTAACATTGGAGCACCCATGGACAGTCCGACTTCCCAGGGGTAGTATCCTCAGGTGGAATACCCAATCCCCATATTTTTTAAATATTTTTTTCTGAATTTTTCTAGGTTTTTTTTTCATTTGCTAAACCAAAAACCTGATCATTTCCAGGCTGGGGACACCGACACCGATGACGACATCCTCTTCCCCCTCTCACAATATCTCCCCTGTTGAACAGTGAAACTTTATATGTACAACCAAACAGTCATGACAGTGGAGATTGTCAGATGCTATTCACTTTCCGTAATTCTGCCAAGCCCATACAATTGATGAGATTTTCATTGTAATTAATTACGATATATATATGAAAAATATATATATAGCATGACGGGGTATACCGATACTATTTTTTTATCTATTGGTAATTTAACATCTTTCGATGTTATTCATTAAGCATACAAATACAGTTTTCAACGAGCTTATATAAGTTAGAGGTTGCCAGAAGATACAAAATCAGGTTTCTAACATGATAGACTGAACATGCCTGAACACTGAAAAAATGGTACAGGGGATGACTATCCGTATAGACATAATCTGGTAATATTGTGTTTCTTCTTTCATAATTATTTACCACATGCAAAGGAAGTTTATCTGTATTTTTTCAAGTATACACCAGGTGATCAGATTTATAAGTATAAAATTTTGATCTCTGTCTGATGTCAAACTGTCCGAATAGGTAAAATCAGAAAAAAGCCTGCATACCACATTCCTTGAAAACAACAAAGTTTTGGGGAGTTTTTCTCAAGGTTTTCACATTCAACATGTTCAAGGATGGGTTGATGAACATTTAGACCTGTAATTGCACATTGTAGTATGGATAGAGTTCTCAGAAACGCATGTATTCTAGACAAAAGGTGTAAAACTTACCGTTAAACAGTTCCCTAGACACATCCCCTACTTTTGTTAATTGAGATAAAAGTTGCAAATAACCTGGATAAAAGAAAAATAAATAGATAGAATCAAGGCAAGAAATAATAAACATTTAAACAATATCAACAAACTACACCAGTCAGGGGACCAACTTACAGAAGTTAAAACAAATTATAACCTAGCCAAGTTATGAACTACATGTACATATAGCAATAACTCTCAGAAGTTATAAATTGTTGTGCACATTGACCACAGAATGTTTGTGGAAGGAAATGTCACAAAAAGTTGACCAGAGGGAAGAAAACATGATCCTCTAATGCAAACATGGCAAGATTACCTTCAGAAGATTGGATTGGGCCATAAATATTACATCAACATGCCATCTACAGAGTACCTTATACCTTTATAAGGATATAAGGTCCAATTTGCACAGTAAACAAAAACAAGTGCAGCTCTTTAACAGGAGGGTGAGACTCACCATGGAGCCTCTTGTAGGCTCCATGGACTCACAAACCCTCTCGGCTTCCCCCAAGCAATTGAGAAATATGCTGAGAATGTGCAACATATTATAGCTAATTACTAATCATCCAGAATTGTCATTTTTTAGAGAATATCATTAATTCTGCAGATATAACAGCTACATTCAAGCATATATATCACAAAATCATAGATAACACAAAAAATGTGCATATCTGTAAAATAAGAGCTGAAACGAATAATTTTTTGTAGGCATCTATAATAAAAGTAGATAGATGAGTAAAATACGGAACACAGTTCTTCAGATATAACTAGTTACATTCAAGCATATCCAAGATTATTACACCCGAAAGGGGCATAACTCCATAAAATAAGGGACGAGCCGATGAACTTTTAGTAGGCTTCTAGAATACAACTAGATAAATAAGTTTCCAAAATTTGGTAGCTTCACGGAACATGGATCTACAGATATAACTTGTACATTCAACTATATATCACAAAATCAGAGATTATTACATCCAAAAAGGGGCATAACTCCATAAAATATGGGCAGAGATGACTATTTTTTTTTTAGGCATGTAGAATACAACTAGATAAAAAAGTTTTCTCATAATTTGGTAGCTGTACCAAACACTGTTAATTAGATAAAACTGGTTACATTCAAGCATATATCAAAAATTAGAAATTATTGCACCTGAAAAGGGGCATAACTCCATAAAATAAGGGCTGAGACGATTAATTTTCTGTTGGCTTCTAGAATAAAACCAAAAACCAAAGTTTCCAAAATGTGGTAGCTGTATCAAACACAGTTCTGCAGATATAGTTCGTTACATTCAAGCATCTATCATAAATTCAGAAATTGATACATCTCTGAAGGAGCATAACTCTGTAAAAAAAGAGACCGAGTGAAGCAATTACTTATAACTAGGTAAGTAGTTTCCAAAATTTGGTCACTGTATCTCAAGTGGTTTTCTCCAAAACGCGGTAACGGACGTACGAACATACATGACGATGACAATACCCCGAGGTCAAAATAATAATGAGGCCCGAGGCCTATAATCAATCTTAATGTCTTGGATTCCCAGGACGATTCACATCATCGAGGGGAAATCTGGGATGCAATGATACAAGCTGATATGTAATACATGTCTCTGGGTTAAAATCTCATGTTTATTTAAGTTTTATGAATGTACCACATGCAATTGAAACCAGGAAGGTTGTTAAAATAAACAAAGCAATGGACTGTATTAAATCAATTAACAGAGATCAATATGCTCTGTGACTTCATTACTGGTCAAAATATCATTATTTTGAGAACAGTGAAGGTTTTGATATAATCACTTGTAGAGGTTATAATTTATAACTAAAGTTGGTTCCCTGACTGCTAAATATATATCCCAATAAATCAATTCAGAAGTTGTATGTGACTGTGTAGGCATCTGTTCCTGCTGTTGTGCTTGCTGCAGAAACGTTTTGTGGTCAAATTCTGTTTGTCAAATTCTGATGATAAAATGTTGTTCATCACAGGCATCATATTCTCTTCACATCTCATTAATCAAATTGTTTTGCCACATTCTGTTCATCATGTTTGGTTCATCACATCCTGTTCATCACATCCTGTTCATCACATTTTGGTCATCACATTCTGTTGATCACATTTTTCTAATCACGTACTTCTGGTCATCTCAATCAGTTGATCACACTGTTAATCACATTCTTTTCATCACATTCTTTTCATCACATATTGTTAATCACATTCTGGACATCAGACTTCATTCATCATATTCTATCCATCACATTCTGTTGATCGCAAACTGTTCAACACATTCTGTTGACCACATCCTGCTGGTCATGACATTCAGTTGATCACACTCTCTGTTAATAACATTCTGTTCATCACCTTCTGGACATCACATTGTAGTCATCATATTTTGGTCATTACATACTGGTCCCCTTCAGGAGTGAGTGAGTGAATTTGATTTAACGTCGCTTCCAACACTATTTCAGTCATAGTACGACATTTGGTTCCTATTCCTTTTCACACCCGGAAACCACACGAGTAGGGTGCTGTTCCTTTTAACATGTGGGGTCCTATTCCTTTTCACACCCGGGAACCCCATGGGTGCCCTAGTTAGTCGCCTCTTTCGACAAGCTTGAGCCCCACATATTCTGATCCCGTTTATCATATTCTGGTCCGGTTCAACATATTCTGGTCATATTTTTCATATTCTGGTCCTCACATTCTGGTCCTGTTCATCATATTCTGGTCCTCACAATCTGGTCCTGTTCATCATATTCTGGTTATCACATTCTAACCCCGTTCATCATATTCCGGTCCTGTTCATCACATTCTGGTCTTGCTCATCATATTTTGGTCTTTACATTCTTGTCATGTTCAACATACATGTATTCTGGTTATCACATTCTAGACCTGTTCATTAAATTCTGGTTATCATATTCTGGTCCTGATCATCATATTCTGGTCCTCACATGCTTGTCATGTTCAACATATTTTGATCCTGTTTGTCATATTCTGGTGATCACATTTTAGACCTGTTCATCATATTCTGGTCCAGTTCATCATATTCTGATCATCATATTCTGGTCATTGCATCCTGGTGACCATATTTTGTTCATCTACATGTATTCGGTTTATCACAGGATCCTTCTAATCCATTATTCCACTCCTGATCTGTTCGTGACATTCGGTTTGTCACATTCTGTTTTACCAGGTTTTTTTGTTTGTTTGTTTTTGTTTGTTTTTTTGTTTTGTTTTTTAATTCGCTCACCCAGCTCAACTGGTCAGACACGAGGTCTAACTTTATTGATAATCATTATATATGCACCTGTGACTCAGTTTTCTAAACTGTCCATTCTAGCCAGCAAGTCATGCATAGGTACATGTATGTTAATGTATCATCAGACAACTCAAATCAGGATTGTGCTGAATTGAACCCTCCTACATTATGAACCATGATATACATGTACATGTATGTAATGGTGGACAAGGGTAGTTACGCTTTCATCATTACAAGATTTCTTTATTGTCGATATGAATTAGAACAATTAACATTAGCCATTAGGCTATTGGATCGACACAAGTATTATAGCAATGAAAGATAAAAAATTTGCAGAATTAAGATATATCACATGTACATGTATAAAAGGTGAGAAAATGGGCAAGAGTTAAAATATAGCCAATATATAACGAGCATGTGTAAAACGGTTTCACGTTAAAATCTTGCACATTGAATATTTGCAAATAGGTCCCTCCCACTTGTTGATCAGTTTCTTAAAATCTTTAAATTTGGGAGCCTCTCTGAAAAGTTTTGGCAAATCATTCCAGACTTTGACACGATAAAATGACAGAGAGTTCTGTCCAGAAGCCTTGGTATTGTACCTTGGCATACTTAAAATATATATCTGCCACCTTTACAGGGTTCATGCACCTTTAGACAAGTGAAATTCCATGACTTTCCATGATTTTTTTCTCAAATTTCCAGGACTTTTCCATGACTTTTTCATGATAATCTTTCTGTCGCAAATGAATTATGTGTACCTGAAGAATAAGTTGTGCCGGTATTAAAGCAAATCTAGAACAAAGAAATGAAATTATTTGTTCAATGCAAAAATAATTATCTCCCTTTTCTAAGTATTTATTTCCCTTATTTATACTGTCCCTTAATGACAGTGATGATTGTATGAGCTCAATTTTGGAAATAAACTTTTGATAATTATCATGGACAATGAACATGTTCTTTCATCCACAATCCACTCCACCAATTGTTTCACTCTCTACCACTGGTATATACACATAACAAAAGTCAAGTGGTCACCTCAAACGGCGTCGAACAATTTAATCACAAATGTTTAATTTCTTCCATTAAGGTGTATATTTGCGGTTGCAAGGCCTTTGCCCCTGTCTGTTTCTCTTTCGCGTCTCTTCTGTTTTTGTTGGACCGTGATATGAAGGCGACTTGTCCTGTTCTCTCAGTTCGGCATCTCTGACCCTGTCTGACACTACTGTTTTACAGTACGCAGTATACTTGCACTTATTCTCACCACAAGTAAACTACTTCACAATGGAAGTGTCCGGGAACATTCTCTTGAATAGATCAGCGACATGTTCACAAGTATGGAGCTGTAGTGTGCCGTGACACACTTTAACATGTTTTAAATTAATGTCCATAGCACTTCTGCTTGCAAAATATCGTTTCTGCAGATGTCGGCCACAGCTGTAGGTCCTACAAAGATGAAACAGTGTTCAGCCAGGGCGCATTCAATAATCTAAAAAAAAAAAAAAAAAAAAAAAAAAAATTACTTTCAAGGCCTGGAAAACTGATTTCCAAATTCAATGATATTCAAGGTTTTCCAATGACCGCGCGAACCCTGCTTTAAGATTTCTATATGTTTGGTGTGTGTTAAAAAGCCCTTGAATATAGATTGGTGACATGCCATGGACTGCCTTATACATTTCAGCAGCTACATGTATATATCGGATCCGTTGAAGATGTAGAGAAGATAAAATGGCCCTTTCTAACAGAGTATTTACAGGAGAAGAAAAATCATTATATACAAAGCGAAGGGCCCTAGATTGCAGACTTTCCATCTTCTTGACAGATGATGCGCCACAAAATGCCATACAACTGGACAAAAGTTGAAATTAGAGACAATAAATGATTTTAAAATACACATCATTAAACTGTAATATGTTCATTGTTGTGTGAAGATGGACACGGACTGCTGTAAGTAGAGCTGATCCCTCCTACATGTACATGTATGTTATATCATTGGCCAAATGACCTTTTGAGGATACTTCAATTCCAGTCATTCCCTGTTTGAGGCCTCATCACAATATAGTGAGATTTCATGACACAGTCAAAGGTCAGAAGTATAGGGCAGCATGTTCAACGTGTTAAACAGTGACAGGTATTTTAATTACATGTAAATACAACCGTAACAACATACAAGAACATGACATTTGAGCAAACAATTATCAGCTTCTAGATGTATCAGGAATCAAAATCACTTCATAATAGTGTCCAGACCTGTTCAATACAAATTCCTGGGTCTGTTCTGTGAGCAGCTGTGGGATCATAATGGCCCAGACACCGTCAGCATGATGTACAGATACACTACCTGTAGCATCTGCACCTAACCAACGACTGTCCTACAGTCATACATGCATATAGTTACGGTCAATCCCAGTGGTCACAGCTGGATTATATCTATTAACTTTTAATTCTAAGGCAGCAAAATGGTATTCCTTCATTGCAGGATTCCATTTGGTTTACCTGTTTATGAAGTTTGCAGGTCATGTGACAAGCAATCACTGCCCCTCTGAGAGTTCTGTAAGAATGGTTTGGCTTCCAACACTGCTAAGATGTAATATTATTGCCAGATACATACTAAATTTGATAAAGTAATATTTAGATAACAAAGGATGATACATTTAATATTTATCATTCTTTAGAATCATAAGCTTGACAACATATTAAAGTTTATTAAATGATAAACTCATCCAAGGAAATCAAAATTTCCCAAATGTTCTATGCGATTACCTAACAATCATGATAGTCAAGAAGATCAGCAGCCTGGATCATTCCTTTGGCTACCCATCTCATGTGACAGGATAATATATTTCTAACCATCACTTGTAACAATAACCTGTCCAGGACAAGTTCAGGGATAGGTGAACAGTTCTGTCCAAGACAGGTGAATAGGTCAACATGTCTGTCTAGAACAGGTGAACATTTCTGTTCAAGACAGGTGAATATTTCTGTCTAGGACAGGTGAATAAGTGAACATTTCTGTCCAAGACAGGTGGATAGGTGAACATTTCTGTCCAGAACATTGGACAGGTGAACATTTCTGTTCAGGACAGGTGTATAAGTGAACATTTGTGTCCAGGATAGGTCAATAGGTGAACATTTCTGTCCAGGACAGGTGGATAGGTGAACATTTCTGTCCAGAACATTGGACAGGTGAACATTTCTGTTCAGGACAGGTGTATAAGTGAACATTTGTGTCCAGGATAGGTGAATAGGTGAACATTTCTGTCCAGGACAGGTGGATAGGTGAACATTTCTGTCCAGGACAGGCGTATCACATTTCTGTCCAAGACAGGTGTATAGGTGAACTTTTCTGTCCAGGACAGGTGTATAGGTGATTATTACCCCACAAGCAAATTTGTATTCAATATCTGGATTGTGATTGGTTGAAAGGTCGGGTCATATAAACCCATACACTCCGAGTGATGTCTTGCTACTCGGGATATATGGAAAACACCTCACGTGCGATTGGAAACGACGCTCTCGCTTCGAAAGTTCAGCTGACCATATCTCAATATTTATGGAATAACTTTCACTCACTCGTCAAAATTTAATGGAATAAAGTCATACTGCATTATTTTCACTGAAGTTTCCGACACATAACTCACCCAAAAGGTGTCATTTGTTCCAAAAATGTAAGTCGATTTCCGAATGAAAGCAGATTGAATGGATTGTGTGTGGCACGCCTTCTCACAGTGCCGTAGCAAAATGCGGACAGTTTCGTAACCGAATTTTTACTATAAGATAAAAAGGCTTGAGGGGTAATAAATTCGTTATTCAGGTTTTCAACCGGGTGTATGGAAAGTTACGACCCTCCCTGAAACTCATACACCCTGAGGTCGTATGCCTCAGGGTGTATGAGTTTCAGGGAGGGTCGTAACTTTCCATACACCCGGGGGGAAACCTGAATAACTAATAACATTTCTGCCCAGGACAGGTGAATAGATAAACATTTTTTACCAGGACAGGTGCATATGGGTGAACATTTCTGTCCAAGACATGTGTATAGGTGAACACTTCTGTCCAGGAAAGGTGGATAGGTGAACATTTCTGTCCAGGACAGGTGGACATTTCAAAGCCTTGTAATGATCACTACAACCTCGGCATAACTGGCTGACCCTATTACTCTCTCTGAAAGGTGCTACAATGATGCCATGACATAAAACACATTTATGACAAAAGATGTCAAGTAGAGCTTCAAATCATGGTTCAAACTGGTCTTGAGATGTCATCTGCATACATGTATATAGATTAAGGCGAAATTTACGAGTTTTACATGTATTTGAGGTTTCATTTATATGTTATTCTATACTCTGGCTGCTCACCTCTGTCATAGTCACCTAAAGAGAGTGGTCGTAGAACCAGCGACTCTCCGGGATTGCTGGGACTTATCATAGGCTTGTAATTGGCCTTGTGTTTACTGAAGTCTATTTGTTTTAATATACTTGGGTCATACAGCAAGGTATCTTCACTGCCATTCTGGAATAGAAAATAAATAAGATGATTTAAATGAAAACAGAACATAGATATACATGTACATGTAAACATGATCAATGCTAACTATTTAGTCAAATATGTAGCAGTTCTGCGGGAAAACACAGATTATATATCAAATAATTTCAGTAAACTACGCATCACTATTAAAGGGTGTGGGGGGGAGGGGTAGAGTTGCAACTTGTTTGGTGTGAACCAACAAATGCCTAAAACATGTTCAAATGTTGGACAGCCCACTATCAGGCCCTGTAATGCATGAGCAAAGATATAACACACCCCCCTATTAAAATATTCAACAATCTATTTGATATTTATTTTGTATTTAATTTTGTATAACATATTAAATTGGACTACTGCACAGCTCCAAATCTGGTGCTAAATCTATATTCGAGCGGTATAAGGCTCATTAATAGTTCTTTCATCATCACTGCCCGCCCCCAATTTTATCGCCGCCCGGAACATTTTTTAAATATTTTTCTGCAATGTCTAGGACAAGTTTTTTCAAGTGGTAGTGCCAACAAAGACAAATATTGTTACACGATCAGTTCTATTTCTTAGTTTCTACATCTTATGACCTCACGAAGTTGTATGGTGAACTCTTTCCGTCGACAACGCAGACGTCACAGGGGGTAACTGTGCAATTTATTTGCTTCTGACAGAATCGGCTAGGTGTTCGCAGGCCTTGAGATTTTACAAAGCATTCTGTCTTTGACAATTTGATGATTGAAGTCGGATTTATGTTTGGTAGCCTTAGGCCATTGTCACTTGATTGGTGGTTTAGCATAGCCAGCCCTCATCTAAGCTTATATTTTGAGGGCAAATAATTAAAATAGATAAGGGATTTACATTTTCATGAGTGAAACTTACTCATTTTCTTCTTATTTGTGAACAATTGGTTTGCAATTTAATAATTAATAATAAATAATCATAGCATCTAGCATGTGTATTTAAGAAATCAAGGTCATGATAAACAACAAATCAAGTGACAGTGACCTTACTGAATTGGAAATAGTTTCACAAGCAATCTGGTCTGTGTGCTAGATGAAAAGGGCGGCCATTCTCTTTGGCTCTTTCAGTTAACCCATTACAATAGGGCCCTTCTTGGCGCAAGTTATAACCTTCGAACTGAAAGATGAATGTAAGAACTTACATCTGCCATATCAGGTATTTCACCTGGACACGACGTGTTTCACATAATCTCCCCAGATTTAGCTGCCTTTAAATTCAATGTTCTGGTTGGCAAAAGTGGAGTTATATTGTACTGAAAACTAAGCCAATCCAAGTCACTGCATCACCTTCATTCTCTGGAAATCCTCAAACCAATCTTGGTTTCAGTGAGTATCCGTGATACTAAAGCAGTGCTCCTCTGTGTTTTTTCTACTAGGAACCAGCTATATATGTGGCATCAGCATATATATATATTATAGTCGGGTTATTCACTCAGGGACATGTGGAAGCCCTCTTCGGGGCAAAATATCACCTTGGCAGCAGACCGTATTTCCCATGACAATGGTATGCTGCAAGGTCACATTATCTGCTTCGAAAATGAATTGGAAAACAATAAGATATATTTGTGTATTTTGCCAATTGAATTAACAATGAGTAAACATTGTTTCCAACTAAAAATAGAAATAATAAAAATAAAATCTGCCTGCCCTCCTCACTTTCCTGGCAAGCAGATGATGATAAACGCACTATTAAGTTTAATGAGCCTAAGCAATACACCTAGAGTGATATTAACCCAGTATGAAGTCATATTGAAGAACGTTCAGGGGAAATGAAATGAATTAATATTGACAATGTTTTGAAGAATATTATTACTTCTTGGTACATGGGGATAATACTAATGCTTCAGTTGCATTGTTTGACTATCATAGATCAATTTGACACAGACATGACTGAGTTTGTGGTTATAATACGTAATTCCAATTGACTATGTATAAAATAAATGAAAATAAGAATAAATGAAATATGCACCAAAAAAAGTGTCTTCCTCATGCATATAGACTGACACACGACTGACAAGTGGGTCAAGTTTTGTGGCCATTGGGAAGTATTGGCAAGTGCTGGAGAAATTCTTTAGTCGTCCATGGTTGTCCTCTTTCCCCTTAGATAACACTATGGAAGCAGACAGCATTATTGGCAACATGAAAACGGAAGTGAAAGTAGACCTGTATCTGTCATCCTAAAGAAATGATTAATCACGTACCAAAGCTTTCCAAGATCGATACATATTTGTTCCTTTCCACTGCCCGGACAGTTCTGATTCAGAAACAACATTGCGCAGGCGTAAGCTCTGGTACCATAATTCTAAAAATTTAATTGGTGCCATTCGGTGCAGATTTCAAACATGCATGTTTCATTGTTGTTGCCACTCTGGTCACTCTGAATTCGACGTCAATGCCGTCGCCTGTTCAAATACCACTGGCCAAAATGATTCCAACTGAGCAGTGAATTTACACCAAAAGACAAATAGTTTTCTTACCAGAATCAGCTCCATTATTTCAGTGACTTAGTAAAGAATCTGTCATATAGTTTCGTTGATCTCAAAATATCCGCCAACACTTGAACACGTCACACCTCGTTGCCCACACACGTTGTCGAGTTGTCATTCTGTTTTCATTCTTTTCCGCGAGGGCGCGCCACCCACCCATTCGAAAAGTATAACGTATAACCGGTACGGTACTCAATACTAACTGAAATCGGACTACGGATAAGTGAATATCTAGCCCATTTCTTCTTTACATGGAGTTTCATGTTAAGGACAGGAGACGCCATGTAAAAAATTGGGCTAGCGAATATCGATAATATTTATTTTGACAGAAAATTCCCTCAAAATTTATGTTGAATAACACCTGGGATTTCATCATTTTCAAATATCCCTTCATAATAAGTACATTTGTTGCTATTGTTCGTTCCTCCGGTCATTCAAATGTATGTACCGGTACGAAGTTGTCTGAATATACGACCGGACCTTTTCTTTGCAATGTACAATTTCCATAGGCCCTGTATCTCAAAAATCCTCAATCGAATTGCACTATAAAATAATGTCATCATCCTCAACACAATGTGATGTATGTAAATTTGATCATTGGATGTTGAAAATGTCATTTACATAATACATTATAATAAACAGTTTGTTTCTGAGGTATCGTTTCTGATTCAGATCACACATTTCAAGACTTAAGTTCCAAGCAAAAGTCATCCATTTACAACAATGTAACTGATATGGCTATTGAAATGACTATAGGACTTAGGTACATGATCTAACACAATGTATAGCACTAGTAATTCATTGTTAGAAAGGTAATGTGTGCATGCGTACAATCGATCGCGCTATTCGGCCGTTTTTATGGGGGAAAAGGCTTTATAATGAGGGTGTCTCTGTGCTACAACTGTGTAACAGCTTAACACGTCGCTGTCTCATTTGCATGACGATGCAGTACATAATTGAATTTGATGGATTTTACATGCAATTGAACTACGGTGTTCTTCCATGGGGGTACCGACATTATCCCCCAACGACAGTTTCCCCACACGACATTTTCCCCAGGCGACATTTCCCCACCCTAATATTACCTGCTGTAATAATTACTATCTGTTTTCTGGCTGTTATTTATTTATTGGCACGGTCTTATGTAGGCCTACCGACCGCATCAAATTTAAATTCCAATGAACTATCGTGTTATTTCGTCAATTCCGGCAAGGCTATATATATTCTGTGCCTATAAAGTGAATAATCAATACTTTTGAGTAGGTTTTTTTTTTTTTGGTGATAATGTATTGTTTGACGGTTCAGTTTTGTCTAAATCATTATGAATTAAACATTGATAATTTAAAGTTCAGTTTTGTCTAAATCGTTATGAATTAAATATTTTCAATTCAAATTCGAATGTCTAGTAATCTATCGGAAAATATCCGCAGTGTTGATGAAGTGATCAAATAATAATATCAAATTTTTGCCGCTTTCATGCAGTGGGAATTTTTGATCACTTTTCATTCATTGGCATAAAGTTACGATCCAAATAAGTAACTTTAAGTGCAAACTTAAATAAAAATCAAGGTGGGGAAATGACCGCCACAACGATTGTCGGCAGATCGTAATTATTACAGCACGTAATATATTAGGGTGGGGGAAATGTCGCCTGGGGAAAATGTCGTGTGGGGATACTGTCGTGGGGGAAAATGTCGCTGGGGAAACTGTCGTTGGGGGATAATGTCATGGACTCCATCATACCCATAATCAAAGCATTCTCGTGGCATCAGATTGTATATCTCATACTCTCCGATATATATCTATGTCAATATTTGTTCTTAATATCATTAAACACAGATCTACCTGTAACACCTGTACCAAAACCATGTTGGGGTATCCATATCTGTCCGATATCCGAATGAAATACGGGTCCATATTTTCAGTTGTTTTCTGCAACCTATCCTCGAACATCCCATCCAAACAAACTCGAATATCGATCTCTGGGCTAAGTATATTTGTTAAAGTGGCCTAGAAACCTTTCACTTTACCAAATGGTGATTACTGCCAAATATTTCATATATTAACAATACCATTTACTCAAATACTTGAAATCTGACCAAAGAGACCTCTCGTTTGGAGAGTGTATTTGTGAATCAAAATGGCTGCGCCCAGGACGGTTGCTGGCGTGGGATTTTGTTTCACTCATTCATCTGTTTTCTTTCATTTGAGGGATAACAGTTCACTTATCTATCATGTTAAAAGAAACTTCAGCTCTATGTATCAGTTATGTGACCATTCCAGAGCTACTGTTGCGTTACAAAACATGTATTTCAAAAGGTGTTGCCAAGAGCCGTTTTTGCAACCACAACAACAACAGGTGCACGATCGCCGCAGCCGGCATGGTTACCGAATGCGGCATGTCAGCAATCAAAGTGCACTGGTAACGTCCGAGCACAGCATGAAGTTTTTCATATCCAAATCAGGACAACGTTCATTTGTTAGAACAATACAAATACAATGTTGCCGAAATTCACGAACTGGTTCTCGACGGTCGTTCAGAGAACCCGAAGATTGGCGTATCGACGGTCCACATCAACAGCGTGCATGGTCTTCGAAAGAGAAAGATCCATTACGGACATATCCAGAACAAACAGATGTTACAGATTCCAAATCAAGACATCCGAAGATATTGAAAGAAGCATTTAAATCTAAAGATTCAGTTATTGTATGTTGCAATTGTATTTTTGCTGTTTCATTCATAACAAAAATCGGATGAAAAACTTGTAGGCCTATATGTTTACATATTGACAGTCTCAATAGAACAGAATAGAATTTATTTCCTCATTACAAGTGCCCATATATGGCATAAGGATCACAGATTGACAGTTAATGAATATAAACAATTTTACAATAATTATTCGCATATAAATCCCAGATTGATATAGTTAATGATTACATTTGATTTAAAAACAAATGACTAAATGACGTATTTTTCATGACAATTATTTGTACAAAATAGCAAATCAAACCATTTGAAAGTGTCTGTTCATTTCATATGATTCATCCAGGTCAGTCAAGTTGGTAATTTCCAAACAATCCTATTTACCAAAGCTTTGAATGGGTAATATCATATGTGTTATGCAGGAAGGGTATAGACAGGCACTCCCAAGAACAGGAGCCCAATATGACCGACCCATCCTGGACCTGTTGCAGGCACATGAGAACAAGAATCAATTCATAAGGGAGGCTAAAATTGATTGAGAAGGCCTTTCTAAGTGTGATAGTGTCTTCCTGGTATTGTGTATGGCCATAGACAGGGTTCTATGAGGGGTGGTTGACACTTTTGCTAAGGCACATCAGTGGGTTTGTTTATTAGAAAAAAAGGATGGTTCTCTTCCATCTCAAAAGGACATTTGCATCATTTATTTTTTTTCTGAAAATGTAGTAATCTAATGTATGTATTTTAACTATCTCTGCTATTAACATGGCAACTTATTGTTTTGCATGCCATTCTAGGGTGAAGAAAATTTAACGATCCCAAACTTGTTAACCTTACTGAGGATGTTGTCTGCTCCTGTGCTGGGATATTTGGTCCTCCATGATCATTTTCCATTGGCCATTGGTCTATTCCTTTGTGCTGGAATCACAGACTTGGTAAGCATAGAACTTCATTTCTTTGTACCATACTCAAACGCAAAGTATTTCAGATATTTTTCAGAGGTATTTTCAAAATAACACTTCATTTCACAGAGACCGATGATTTATAAGGAGATAACCATGTCCATTTATCAGGTGATAACCATGCATTCCTCAGCATTACCACCAGCTGGAATATGATGCTGATTTTGTTTGGGACGAAATCAGAAAAAACGAGGAGATTTTTTATAAATTGCATGTAATGTTGCTTCACCTGCTTCAGCAATCTTGGTAAAGTGTCCCCCCAAATTTAACATGTTTATTTTGCACCTCTGGTAATTAAAGTTTATCACCAACTGATAAAGTAGAGACAAGCTCAGTTTTCTGTATTTCTCTCTTCCAAGGCAAGGAAGCACCTTTGAGACTAATTATATTATTTCAGTATGAGCTGAAGGTATGGGCACTATTACAGCATGGATAAAGATATTATTACAGTGACAGCATGTGGTTAACACCTTAGTGGTGGTTTGATAAGCCATAAGTCATGCATAAAACAGTTGACCAGGTAGATTAATATGAATGAGATTTAATGTTTGTAATGTGAGAGGAAACCATAATCTCTATTGAGTCCCTGCTCCACACTGTTGAACTTCTGCTCAGCGATTTCCCATTCCAGCTGGTTTTTACCCCTCGACCAATTTTGGCCATGGGGTATTGTCGTCGTCTTGTACGTCCGTCTGTCCGTACGTGAGCGAGATAGCCGGAAAACGGTTCCACTGAAGAATTCCAAATTTGGTATGCTTATTTACCTAGTCAAGGACCAGAAGCCTATTGAATTGGGACCTGATTGGGTGGAAACCTTGGTGGCCATCTTTAATTTTATGCAAAATGAATAATGATCCATATCTCGGAAACCATTCGACTGTTCAATACGAAAGTTGGTATACATCATCGATACATCAAGCAACTTTCAATGAATTACCAAACCGGTTTTTCTGATTAGCTGAAAATCCTGTAGGCCATCTTTAATTTCTGTGAAATCGATAATGATGCATATCTCTGTTTACCAGTCACTTGTTTTATATGAAAGTTGGTATACATCATCGATACATTGAATCGGGACCTGATTGACCGAAAACCTTGGTGGCCATCTTTAATTTATGCAAAAACTTTAATGATATATATCTCTGATACCATTTAAGTGTTCTATACCAAACTTGGTATACAGCATCGATGTATCAAGAGACTTGCAATGAATAACCACATCAGTTCCTCTGAGTGGAGGGAAGGATGGGCGGCCATCTTTAATTTATGCAAAATCATTAATGATCTCGTTCTCTGATACCGTTCAAGTGCTCAATGAAGTTTTATGCATTTTTCCTATGATTCCCAAACATATTTATTGGTCATTGCTTTCCTAGCCCAAAAGTTTCTCAAGTCTTAGAAATTTACCATTAAATGGTAGCACCTTAGCAAAGAAACACCGTTAAGTGTTCTATACCAAACTTGGTATACAGCATCAATGTATCAAGAGACTTTCAATGAATAACCACATCAGTTTCTCTGAGTGGCGGGAAGGATGGGCGGCCATCTTTAATTTATGCGAAATCATTAATGATCTCTATCTCTGATACCATTCAAATGCTCGGTGTAAAATTTGGTATACATCATTGATGCACCAAGAAACTTATGTAATGAACTGGTTTCTCTGATTGAATGGAAACCTTAGGGGTCATTTCTAATTGCAAAATTTTTGATAATCTGTATATTTATGACTTGACTGCTTGGTGTTCCTGACATCTTGGTTCAAATTGAATACATTATGAATGTACCCAGAGCCGAGGGGTTTTCAGATGCGCAGCTTCGTATTGAAGTCTTTTTGTTAGAGAAAATCACTGAGCAGAAGATTATTGTCATTGTAGTTCTCACACCAGGTACTAGCTGTTTTATTGTTAATCCCCATATGCATGATATGTATATATGACAGGTTAAAATTGCCCAATTTATGCATCTGAAGAAGTAGATTACATATCTACGAAAGCTCATGCTGTATACATGTATAGTCTCAAAGGAGCTTCCTCGTCTTGTAATTTTCCTTGTGAAGTAGACTAACACGGCTATCCCAATTATTCATCTCTTCCAAGCAACATTATCAAAATGCATTTTGTTCTGCAGCTGGACGGCTATATAGCCAGAAACTTTAAAAACCAGAAGTCTGTGCTTGGTACATTCATGGATCCTCTGGCAGATAAACTGTTGGTTAGCGTGTTAGCCATCACTTTGACCATGGTAGATCTTATCCCTGGTAAGTAAACTATATATAGGGATACAATATAATGTGGCAGTGTGTAAAACCCATACAGGTCTACCCAGATGAGAAGAAAGTCCGGACAAGATCAGTTTATCACTGATTTTTGAATAAGTATGGCCACTCAAGCTTAATGATCTGTATATTGTTCAAAAATGGGTAACGGGCTTTATTTTGACACAACGTAAAATTTATAACATACCCTATTTCTTCTAATTATTCAGACAGAAAACATTAACTTCAAGCATCAGCTACATTGCAACTTGTCATAGTTTTTTCTGAATTCTTTCAAAAGTCAAGGTCATTCGATTATCACCATCAGGTCAGGAGGTGTAAAACTCATCATGAGGAGATGTAAAACGCTGTCACCATGAGGTGGTGAATGATTTCTTGAAACCATCACCATAAGAATTGATGGAGCCTGAATCATCAGAAACCTTTGATCACTGTAATACATTCATTTGAATAGAACCACATAACTATCACATCATTGATCCGCTTATCTGGTGATTATCTCCTTGACTTGCACATAATTAAACCATATTTATCTCCTATTCTTTCCCTTTCTCATTTTCTAGGTTTAGCCAGGTTGTTGACTGTGTTCATGTATCTTGAATTCAGTCTCCTACTTGCAGAAAATTCACATTAATCCTTTAACAAAGAGCTGCTCAGATAGCACCGGCAGTGCGATGTGGTTGGAATCTATTCATTCACCCTCTTCCCTAGCCTGGAAAATATTTTTAATCAATGACATCTGGACTATTTCCCACCTGCTGAAAGTATTATAGATGTAAGCAATAATGGTCCTTCCTTTGATCCATATTTATCATATGTACACCAGTTATCCATAGCTAAAAACCCTGTTCCATGTTAAGGAGATGAGGAAGAGAGTCAATGAACAAACCACAGATCTATGTGAATGCACCTGTCGATGCTATCAGCGCAACTAAATAAGAATTAACTTGTATTTTGTTAAGTCACTGATTGAACTCTTGTTTAACTCTGGTATAGAAAAAAAGAGCCGATACTAAATTTAGCAAACAAATTATATTGGGGTAGTTTATTCTCATCCTATTTGTAACATTTCCCTAGCTTTTGTGTACATGAAGTTGATTGACCTTTAACTTATGAGTCATCTATTATGGGATGCTGCTGTTACAGGATTCATCTCACCCTAAAAAAAATATACAGGAATTAATTAACAAATCACAGCATGCGAAAAATTAACACAAGTAAGTTAGGGTGTCTTGATGCGATATTAATGAAAATCTGGTGAAAATATCTGATAAAATCATTGTACAACATTTTTTTACTTCGTCAGTTTTTGGTACTGGTACACAAGATTGTCGCATTTGAAAAACAACTCTTCAAAATTTCAGTTCAGTAAGAACATACCAAAAATGCTTGGTTTGTCTCCACTTTTAAAATAAGCAATTATCCCTTATTAACTATGGCCACTATGTTGTATATCAGTAAATCCACTGTAAAACTGGATTATCTCATGGTGCCACTATGAGATATACGAAGCAGCTGATATGATTCTTAATTTGTTACTGAACTTGACATCTTGGAAATTAATCAAACACGTCTTGCTGTAATAAACTTCTGAAAAAATGTTTCGTCCAAATTTAGTGACAACTTACCAATAACGAAACAAGCGAAAGTTGAAAAATGTCCCAAAATATTTTTATATGCCTGTTGATAGATAAAGTTGTCCTATAATGCAATCATGAGTTCTGTCCATCTATCCGTCTATTTGTCCATTAACTTTCCTTGATGTGCATTATCTCCAGCTCTAGGTTATGAATTCATACCAAACTTTGGGTAAACCTGGCCATTGTAGAAGAACCCCATTTATATTGAGGTCAGTAGGTCAAAGGCCACAGCATCCCAAAACTGAATCTAGTTTGACTGGCTAGAGGTAGGACTCTTCCGAGTTGTGACCTGTCTTCCCTATATACCATTGTCATGTAGTTATCTAGCGTTAGAGGTCAAAAGGTCCGACCAAGGTCAAGGTCTCCCAAGGTCAGAATACATGTAAGTGGGAAATTGCATTGTTACTGTCATAACTTCAGTTCAGGGATGTGAATTATGATCAATTTTAAGTATATCTCAACCCCGCATCCTCGCGTGCTAGTGTATCTAACCTCTAAACAAGGTTTGAGATTTGCATGGACTTGTGAAGATGTGATCCCGTGGAAGATCAGCCTTCTTGGCTGAACAGGTTATCGAAGAAAAAAAGTTCATTATTATTAGGTCTTTCCATTTCAAATGGAAAGACCTACTGTTTTCTACAGATTATTATTATTATTATTCCACACGAATTTTGTCTACGCCCTACAAGCTAAACAGTATTTGATACCATAAAACAATTGCGCTTATATATAGGCCTGAGTCTGAAGTTCATTCCATGGTCTCGAAACTGACCTTGACCATTTGAGTTAGCCTTTAAAGGGAAAAATCATATAATGAATATCGACCGAATGGCTGAGAAAACGTAGTTGAGAATTAGAATGTAAATCTTTGAAGATTTTTCCAAGAAAATGATACAATAAAATAAGTAGGTCAGACAAGCAGTTTTCGAGTTCTCTCCCCTGATGCTGTTTTCCTTGTGACCTCTATACAGTCAAAACTAACATAAATGTGAAAGAATGTTGAGGGTTTCGAACATATTATATATGGCGAACTGCTATGTAAGAAGTCTTCCCTTTAATCTTTTTCAAATCCAGCCATTTCACAACGACACAAGCTATGGCGTTGATTCTTCTAACGTTAATTAAAACTTTGATAAGCTGAAAGAATATGACCTTAAATTTGACCTTTGACCTCCTGGTATGTCTCTATATAAGTGCAAAATTTAGTGGTTAACTTGAACGGCTGAAGCGATCAGTCTGAAAATAAGGTCACATAACCTACATGACACAAGGTCATCACTTGCATCAATACTCGACCTTTGACCATCCGAATATCGAAGATATGGCTTCTTTTTTCTGAAAAACTAACACACTCACAGTGATTGACACAATAGTGAACACGATATTGACTTTCTTTTGGCGCTAATTATAAAATGATCTGATATAACCTTGACCTTGAATATAACACAATGTAAAAAGTGTTGTATGTACTTTTCTCAAAAACTACAAATTGCAGGAATCTGTAATTTAGTACATCTGTACACCATAGTACAGGTATGACGTCACTGAATTTTCAAGCTGACCTTGACCTTGGTTTTTTAAAAATGGCCAACAGTTTTGCGACTACAGTGCTCGAAAACTGTTGAAAATTCTAAGTTTAAATTTGAACATGAATGTAGGTCATTACATGACATAACAGAAATAAACTAGAACCCATAAAAAGATACCAAAAAGATTAGATAATTAACAAATTTTGAAAGTTATGCTTTATTCAACTTTTGTAAAAACTGTTCGGCCAATCATCACTAGTTTTCTGTATGATTGAGTGAATATATATGTGTGTTTACTTGTGAAATTTCAAGATTGTAACGATAATAGTTTTGGAGATAACAAAAAACATTTCCTCTACTTCATGTATGCTGTTTGCTTTCCATATTAGTGAAATCTAAACAGGTAGTTGATTTCAACCATCCATTTATATAACGCAAGGTAAGTTTCAAAGGGGTATCAAGTGGTTTGCCGTTGACGAGGCATGAAGTCCTGTAAATAACCAGACACAGCAAATTAAAGCTTTCAGGAGTTCCTTTCTCGAATGTACCTTACCGAGTCTCTGAGCGATCACATTTGAATGAACGTCGTGTTACATGATGGGAGAGGCTGCTAACCTTGATGATCCCTATGTAAGTCGATAATGTATCATGCATCTTTGTCAATTAAAGGGACGGTGTTCAATTATCATTATATCGGCATCGCATGTAAGTTAACATGACATTAATTTCCAACGCTTGAATACTTACGTTGATGTCACATTACATAAGCGATGTCAGATTGGAGGTAAAATGCATGACTGAACTCTCCTCAGTCCTATACCTATAATGTCACCTACCTAGTTGACGGTACCGAGAATTTCATAAGTGATATGATCCACCCGTACCATAAAATAAGGCCACTCAGAATTGTTAATAGTACTCGGTGGTGTATGCAACATGTACAGGTATGCACAAAACTCTTATCAATCTAATTAGAAACAAAGCAAACCACCTGTATTGACGTGATTGAAACGTCTTTATCATATCCTCAGTCCTGTGCCAGGTTTTGGATTAGTGCTAAACGTAGGGTATACATGTACCTAATCTTACATGTATGTACCCACGAGACATAGAATATTTGTGAAACTCTAAGGTCGCAAGGTCCAAGCCATGGTTATTGATGTTTTGTCCTTTATAATATCCTCCTGTGTGTTGCTTTCCATAAAGGTTCTTTTTATCCGATATGTCCTCCATATTGCACTTATATCGCATCAAGACAACTTAAATAATGTGTATGAATTTTCAGTTTGCTGTGATTGTCAGTTTCATGATATTGATATTTGATATTGATCATTTTCAAATGATTATTGCCATGATGAGAATTTTATCTTTGTTTCCATTTTATCAGTGCTATTTAATTCCAAATCTGTTCATTATATTTTATCACAGTTCCCTTGATGGTGCTGATTGTTGTCAGAGATGTTGGGCTGGTTGGTTTTGTCTTTCACCTCAGATATTTGTCTCTTCCACCTCCAGTGAGTTTATCCACAATAAACATGTAGCTGAAATACCAGCCTTTTGGTACATCCCATGTCATGTATGTGGAACTTTAAATCTGTACAGGATAATTTGGGAAATCGGTAACAACAAATACATGATACAGTACAGTTGACCCATGGTGAATTGTGTGAAAATGGCAAGTGGTTGGGTGGGTATGGATTCCTGTTGCTTCAATGCATTTTGCTGAGAAGCAACAGGAACTTGATAATGTGATGTCTAGCACTGTAATATCACTTGTCTTTATTGCACCATGTAAGCATCCTGTCTGTGTCTTGTGCGCTGTCCTCAGTGTTTTATAGGGTAGATAGAGGGTGTCTGGTTCCATGCTGCTTCAAAGATTTCTTCTTTGAAGTAGCAGGAACACAACTGGGCTGGGTGGTGCTTAGTTGGTTCGTCGTGATATAGCTGAAATATTGTTGAAAGCGCCGTTAAATTCTATTCACTCACTCACTCACTGGTTGGGTGGGCATGGATTCCTGTTGCTTCAATGCACTTTGCTGAGAAGCAACAGGAACTTGATAATGTGATGTCTAGCACTGTAATATCACTTCTCTTTATTGCACCATGTAAGCGTCCTGTCTGTGTCTTGTGCGCTGTCCTCATTGTTTTATAGGGTGGATGGAGTGTGTCTGGTTTCATGCTGCTTCAAAGATTTCTTCTTTGAAGTAGCAGGAACGCAACTTGGCTGGGTGGTACTTAGTTGGTTCATCGCAATATAGTTGAAAGCGACGTTAAATTCTATTCACTCACTCACTTGTGTGAAAATAGACTAGATTTTGACCATGTTCACCTCGCTCTCAATTGTAGGTCGATGATGTACAAATTACTTTAGTGAATATTCTCATTAACAAAAACACTACATTTCCTTGTCGGCTAGAACATAGTTAAATTGGGGGGAAATTTGGATGTATCTTGCGTTATTCTTCAAATAGTCTTTCTGGCTTATTGTTGCTAATTTCAGAAAACGGTGGCCCGGTTTTTTGATGTCACTCTGTCAACAGCCAAACTTTATCCGTCAACACTAAGTAAAGTAGGTACAATTTGATGAATCAGATTAAAATATGATTAAGTTTTATTTAAAGGAATAGAAAACCCTTGGAAAAAGTATGTGGTAAATGAAAGAATAGTTCCATCAGTGTGCAAAAGTATTTTTTATTTATTTTTCTGATTTTTTTTTAACTGAGCAAAAAGCCGATAAACTTTGGATGGT
Source organism: Hanleya hanleyi (assembly GCA_036873755.1). Lineage (NCBI taxonomy): Eukaryota > Metazoa > Mollusca > Polyplacophora > Lepidopleurida > Hanleyidae > Hanleya > Hanleya hanleyi. The sequence continues at coordinate 85,688 of JAVTVY010029827.1, forward strand.
GGCCTGCAAGTGCCATTCCTCATTATTCTTTTTGAAATTTGTCGATGTTATATATATTTTTTTTAATCAAATGTACTGCTATACACACTGTAATATGGACTAGACATCGACATAATAACAAATCTGCATGTCTGAGAGGAACCATCTTTGCTTATTTGCTGATAACGTAATTGGGAACGCTCAAGTATATATTCAATATTTTTTATATGTTCCTGTGGGCAGGTTGTAGTTGAAGACCTCATTGCACACCATGGGCTTTCTAAAGAAGTTGCGTACAGACAAATGTTGGTGAAATGGCAAACAAATATTTTAGGCCCAGTTGCATAATATAGGTCCATTTATGTAATCTACGTACATGGTTGTTTAACCATTAAAGAAGCAATAATGTTCCACGTTCAACCTTCAAAATACTCCCCTATCGATGTCTACTTCCCTGTTGAACCAGAATAACGATGAGTGTTTTGTGCGTATCTGCAATAATTGAGAGGATAGGAAAATGGATGGTCGTAACAGACCACCATACAAACACATTTATCAAATGCGTTTTATTCGGTTAAAAAAAAATCAGAAAAATATAAAAAAATACTTTTCGGCAGTGATGGAACTATTCTTTCATTTACAACATACTTTTTTCAAGAGTTTTCTATTCCTTTAAAAATACATCTGCATTTATTTTTAGATGCACAGATCCTTACAAATAACATGACCGTCTTTTTCTGCCCATCTTTGTTCCTGCAGTCTCTGTGATTATGGCCAATCAGTCTCCAATTCTACATAAGGTACATGTAGTAGTCTTGACAATACTAGAAGAGTGTTCCTTTCAATTTTACATTCAGCGTAAAACTTGGCTACCATGTTGGACAATTACAGTGTGTACATTCTGGAAATATGTTTTATTCAGAACTACCCTCAATAGTCTTTCCTGTTTTCTCTATTTTCCAGGTCAATACAGTCATACAGCTTTCGCTGGTTGCCCTCACTCTAGGGGCACCTGTGTTTGACTATGTTGGTCACCCATACCTACAGGCACTCTGGTATGATTACTTTTGTATTGATTTCCATTCCCATTCTATGAAGTTCAGACCCAACTCCACACTTATGTCTTCCAGTGAGGCCGCTGATAATTAATGTTTCGTTTCCCATAACCATCCCTCTATATTTTGAGGGCAAATAATTAAAATCCATGAGGGATTTAAATTTTCATGAGTAAAACTTGCTCATTTTTTATCTCGCCTTACGAAGTAAAGGGGAGATATTGTGAGGGGGGAAAGAGGATGTCGTCGTCGGTGTCGGTGTCACCTGCCTGGAAATGATAAGGTTTTTGGTTTAGCAAATTCAAAAAAAATCTAGAAAAATTAGAAAAAATATTTAAAAAATAAAAAAAATATGGGGGGTGGGTATGCCACCTGGGGGTACTACCCCTGGGGTGCTCCAATGTTAAAATCCCTATGATAGAGTTTTGCATTTAGCTGAAGTGCACATGTACATCTGTACTTAGAAAGTTTGTTGCAGTTGTCAGCTATCATTGGATGATTATGAAACTTGGAGGATGTACCTTTGCTATTTTTAAGAAGAAATATTAATTTGTCTCCAAATTATGGCAAATGAATGAGTTTTCTGTTTAGGTGAATTGCACATGTAGGCCTCTACATGTATACATGTACATGGTAAGTTTGCTGTAGTTGTCAGCTGTGATTGGATGGTTATGAAACTTGGAACACATGTTTCTTATGATTAGAGGATGTACCTTTGCTATTTTTAAGAAGAAATATTAATTTTTCTCCAAATTATGGCAAATGAATGAGTTTTCTGTTTAGGTGAATTGCACATGTAGGCCTCTACATGTATACATGTACATGGTAAGTTTGCTGTAGTTGTCAGCTGTGATTGGATGGTTATGAAACTTGGAACACATGTTTCTTATGATTAGAGGATGTGCGTGTGCTATTTTTGAGATGAAATATTAATTTTTCTCCAAATTATGGCAAATGAATGAGTTTTCTGTTTAGGTGAATTGCACATGTAAGCTTCTACATGTAGACATGTACATGTACATGGTAAGTTTGCTGCAGTTGTCAGCTCTCATTGGATGATTATGAAACTTGGTACACATGTTTCCTATGATTAGAGGATTTAACTGTGCTATTTTTGAGATGAAATATTAATTTTTCTCAAAATTATGGGAAATGAAGAGTTTTGCGTTTACCTGAATTGCACATGTACATCTGTACACCGCAGTTTGCTGCAGCTGTCAGCTGTCATTGAATGATTATGAAACTTGGTACACATGTTTCTTATGATTAGAGGATGTACCTGTGCTATTTAGGAGATGAAATATTAATTTTTGTTCAAATATATATTGAGGATTTTGTCTAAGTAATCTGCCAATGATAATGTGCATGTATATACATGTACACCTGTATATGGAAAGTTTTCTGAAGCTGTCGGCTTTCATTGGATGAGTTTGACACTTGCTACCCAAGTTCAATGTGATTCGAGGATGTGCATGTGCTATTTAAGAAATATGACATTAAATATGAATTTTTGTCCTAATTATTGCAGTTTAGACTTCGTACGTTTCCATTGATAAGGTTTTTGTTGGGCAAAAATTTACATGTAGATCTGTACATGGAAAGTGTGGGATGATTATAAAACTTGGTGGACATGTTTCATGTTTTCCTAGGTCAGAGCTGTCCTGCAGTAATCCCACACGGGACTGACCTATCCAGCAGTAATCCCAAATGACACTGGCCTATTCAGCAGTATTGTCACACGGGACTGACCTACTCAGCAGTAATCCCATACGCAACTCAACTATCCAACAGTAATCCCAGACCGGACTGGTCTATTCAGCAGTAATCCCATTTGGGACTGGCCTATCCAGCAGTAATCCCACACAGACTGACCTATCCAGCAGGAATCCCACAAAGGGCTGGCCTATCCAGCAGTAATCCCACATGGGACTGGTCTATGCAGCAGTAAATCTCACACAGGACTGACCTATCCAGAAGTAATATGACGCTGGACTGCAATATGCAGCAGTAATCTCACATGGCACTGACCTATCCAGCCATAATCCTACATGTACATGGGACTGACCTATCCAGCTGTAATCCCGCACAGGTTAACCCTATCCAGCAGTAATCCCACACGGGACTGGCCTCCCCAGCCGTAATCCCACACAGGATTGCAGTATGCAGCAGTAATCCCACACTGGACTGTCTATGCAGCAGTAATCCCACACGGGAGTGTCCTATCCAGCATTAATCCCATATAAGACTCCTCTATCCAGCAGTAATCCCTGACGGGACCGGCCTGTCCAGCAGTAATGCTACTTGGGACTGGTCCATCCAGCAATAATCCTACACAGGACTGGCCTATCCAGCAGTAATCGCACATGGGACTGACCTATCCAGCAGTAATCTCGCACTGGACCGCCCTATGCAGCAGTAATCCCATGGCACTGACCTATCCATCTTACATGGCATTAACTTACATGCCAGTAATCCAACATGGGACTGATGTTATTGTCTGTACCAGATAATCTATTCTAGACATTATTGTCTGTACCACTGGTACACAGACGTTATTGTTTGCTCTACATGTATGCTTTCAATACTGCTGCAACTTCGGCGGATGACCCCGCAAGGCGAGATGTTGGGGTTCTTAGAACGCTTGTTTCATATTTGTATACAATTGGTTCGCAAGTTTATAATTAATAATTATCACACTCAGCATGTATATTTTACAAGCAAGGTTACGAGAAACAAACAAATAATTAACAGTGGCCCGACCCGGTCACACTTCTCATTCTTCATTTCTGGCATTATTCATTATTGGATAAATCGAAAGTTGACAATGAAATGATTCGATCAAGATCTGAAAAGATGGCACAGACTCGGCATTTTTCATTGTGCTAGCATGCATGAAATAGCAAATGACTAATATTTATACTATTCAGATAAACTTATTCCACTTATTTGACAGATTTGTCCTGTTCTAAAAAGTATACTATAGTACAAAATGCTTAGCCATGGGATAACTAGCAGTCACCAGTTTTGGTTGAAATAGAAATCACTCTCTATTTTCCCAGTTATAAATATCAGATCATTTTAGCATTGATTACAGATGCATTCTGTTATGGGCCAACCATATATTAACCACTGGCTCACCCTCTAGGTTGACTAATTAATGTATGGTGCCTGCTCTAGTAACTCAGTCATACTGTTAACATTCAATCACCTCAAGATTCTTTAATAAATATATACCACCTGAATGTAGGATAAACTACATTAATAACATATTGTTTTATGCATTGAAATCTGTATATACTGACCATGCTTGGGACAGATTATTCTGTTGGGTTTTGACAGGGTTCTCGTTTATCAAGGTTCAAAATACTTTAAATTTAAGAATTGGGACTCTGGATAATGTCAGTATTTAGAGGTTGGTTGGTTAGTTTAACCAGGTGTCGGTATTCACAGGTTTCACTAAATCATCAAGTCAACTCTCCAGTCTAATAAATTTGAGCACCCCAGCTCTTCCTGTAATTGATTCATTGGAGTTTTTACCTTAGTACTTTTCTCTTTAGGTATATAACAGCATTCACCACCTTTTCATCAGGAATGGGATATGTGCTGAATACTAGAAGTTTCTTCAAGATTCTGAAGCAGAAGGCCGGACACAGAAAACATAAGAAAAGCTGAACAGCTTTGTGGAACTCTAAATTTATTTTTATTAAACAGAATATTAAGTATGATGACGATGTGTGAGTGTTAATCAAGACGCAAGTCTGCAAAGTTTATTCTTGGACTTCTTTGATAGGATCATCTTCAAAATCCAAAGATGGGCAAAGGAATTACACAAGAGAAGCTGAATGACTTCGTGGGGAAATCTATACAGGGTGAGTAAAAAAAATGTCCACCTGTGGGTTTTTTAATTTATTCATCTGAAGATATAATTTATTGTGTATATGAATATAACACAAAGATGGGTACTCCCTCTCTGTGCTATATCCACCCAATGTTTGTTTTATTTATGAACAAAAATATACAGATAATGTATATTATATACCAATGACGCTCATGGATAGAAAGTGCATTCTCTACATAATGCGAAAATGCATGAAAACGGACACAAGAATGAAACACTTCCCATGTTTAGCTGTTTTCATGTATCTCTGTTGCACTTTAAGACTTTCTCTCCAAGAGTTGTTACTTGGCATTGGAAAAATGTGCAACAGAGATATCTGAAAATAGATAAACAGTGAAGAGACTCATTCCTGTTTCTTCATCAACTGCTGTGTTCACTCAATTTTGGGATATGGAGAGAATGCACTTTCTTTTCGTGAGCGCCATTGGTATATACACAATGTGTATATTTTCTTCCATGAATAAAACATACCATGGTTGAATATAGTGGAGAGATGAAATACCCTTCTAAGTGTTATATTAATATACACATTAAATTGTAAATTCATATGAACAAAACCCCAGGTGGACATATTTTTATCACTCATCCTGTATTGATAGAAGAAATTTGAAGAGTTGTGAAGATTAATAGAGATTATTTTCTCAGAGTAAACCATTAAGTCCATTACTAAAATTAAAGTAAGAATTACATGCTCATAGCCACCCTATCTTTCACAGCATCTACTCATGTGTTGAAACTTTCTCGATTAACTAATATGGCATGACCAGAGTCGACCAAATGCAGACTTGGAACCTGGCATATCTCACTCCAGCTCGATGGTGTGAAGGTGTGTGAAACGAAGGAAGGAGAATTGTAGTGTAAGACCGCATAAGTAAGAAACATGACTGCAATGCTATAGTCTGTGTAGGCGATCGAAAGCACAAACTAGATAATCAGGTCAGGGATGTTCCAGAAAAAAAGTACATGGGGGGGACAGAAGGCACTTTATATATTTACGTATGGGTCGTGGGATAAAAGAGTTATAATTACATGGGTGGTTGCCTGATGGATAAACAAAATGGCATTTATGTTGGTTACACATTATATTCAATAATATGGTTGTTGGGGGTAAAATTATATTTGTGGTGAGGGCAAAAATAAAGTGCCTTCTGCTAACAATTCAACAAAGGTTCTCTACGTGTAGTTGACTATTGTGTTTCCTTACATGACGAATAGGCTGAAAATAGGGGAAATTTGCCAAAGATAGCCTGTACATTTGTACAAACCACAGAACCTGAAGAAAGACACTATTGTTTGGACAACAATGTTGTGTAATATCCATCAAATGACTACCATATTTGGTATGAACGACATAAGAAAACCAGTAATCATCTGACAACTAAACATATTCTGCTGCATGCAGCATTTATTATCGATCTTTAGGTTCCATGCATGTTAAGTTAAGGCACCATGCTTGTCACATTCATGATGATGCAGATTTCTTTTTTACCTAAACATATAATTCCTGACAAATCCCAGAATATTTCACTCCTTTTGACAGTATTGAAGCCACTGAACTGAGTAATTCATGGATCAATTAAAATAAAACATATCCAATCAGAAATTTGCATTTAAATGCATCATCATGATTTTTGTGCTCCATTTGTGAAAATTTCTGAAATTGACTTGTTAATCAAAGTTCATGTTGTCGAAGCACATACTGAACAACAAGAATGATTGGTGGCAAATGGTACAAGATCAAATTCAACACAAGCCTTGTATTCTATTTTTGACCTTTGAGAGAGAGAGAGGAGAGAGAATTGAGGTTTAATGTCGCGTTCAGCAATATTTCAGCTATTTTGCGACTTGACCTTTGGAAGGTCATTACAGGCATAGGTTTGAACGAGATGTAACTGCTCTAACACTATCAGTGTCAGTTTTGACACTACTGATGTTTGTGTTGGTGTGAACACATCTTTCGTGTTTATTGAGCAGTGTTAACACCACAAAGAAAACCTGACACTGAACCCGACTTCACCCAGTGTGTCGAGCGAATAACTATATTTTATTACAAATTGATAATGTTGACAAAAGTCCCACTGTATTTTGTAGATCTGTGATTAATTGCATTTAACTGAAGCTCTGCTTGCCTTCCAATAAATGCAATATCTGTATCAATAAAGAACGAGAGATCCTGAAGGATCTTGGCACCCACCATTGTCCGATAATTGTAAGCTTAATGACAAGAGGATCTTTTTGTCCATTGTTACTAAGACGATTGAGTTGTAATTTTGTTTACAGAATTTCGAATCTGAGCGAAAAAGGGACACTGAAAAACACCAAGATATAATCTTTCTAAGTTTCAGGAGTTTCAAGATTTCTAGAAACTGTACTTCTGTCGGTTGTTATAGTACAAGAGAAATGAGCAAAGTTAGTCTGAAAGTGAATGTACATGTACGGAGGATCCTTCATCTTCGTTTTGTAGTATTTTTATTTTATTTATTTTTTTGCACGTGTCATCATTGGGTACTGGAAGCGAAGAAAAATCTCTTTGACACTTTGGCATACTTAAGATTTTATAATTAGGAACGAATGCTAATTCTGTTCTGTTTACTGGACTAGTTTCAGATCTCTCTTTTAAGATAACATGCTCGAAAATAGTAAGATGGTACAATACTTAATACTGAAGGGATCCGGTCCGCGCAGTAATGTTGAAACTTCGAATTTGAAAGTGTCTGAATCCTGATTATTTCCCTTGAGTCGAAACATGCAGAGTTTACAGTTGTCGAGTTGTAGCATTGTGTCACAAGAGTGACGTCCCTTCATGTATTTGACCCGCCGACAGACAAAAGGGTGGGGCAGTTCACATGCAACTGCATTGACTAAAGAAAACTGATTTAAAATTTGAAGAAATACATTTTAATTCCGAATTATTTGAACTCCCTGATATGGAAGGTGAAGATATGGATATTCTCTATAGTCAATATATAGAATATGCCCCACCGTTTGATCCGCCGACTCTTGTGATGCAACGTCACAACTCGGGAATACCGTATTAATTGGATTTTCGAATCGGACCAAAAAAAGGTATCTTGCACAACTAGGCCCCATGTGGGACCTGTGTACCAAATTTCAGAAAGATCCATGAAATATTTCCTTAGAATTCACGATAACAATGTTTCAAGGGGAAATTCAAGATGGCCATCTGGCAGCCATATCAGGGTTCCCGCGGTCATGGAAAATCGTGGAAAGTCATGGAATTTGAAAATTGATTTTCCAGGCCTTGAAAGTCATGGAATTTCATGTCTGGTCATTGAATTTTGAGAGAGGCCATGGAAAAATTAAATGGAACTTGAAAATATCGTCTAGATCAATATTTCTCTTGATTTTTTTTCACCGAAAAGGTGATTTTCCTGGGCCGGTGAATGTTCAATTCATGGAATGTCGCATGTGGTCTGCAGATGCGATCAAGTGTGCATCATGGGAGATAACTATGATATTGAAAATTCCCGTAAACTCTCATCATGGCTGTGCAATGCAAATATTGATTATGGTTCACAAACGTGGTAAAAATCCTTGAGTGGCCAGTTCATAGAAAAACTTTTTTGAACATGAGCGAGACTGCCGTCAAAAGCACATGGCCAGTCAAATCATGAGGCAACAATGAACGATGACATTGTCTGTGTTTAGGAGGACCATACAGCCAGTGGTGAAGAAAATGACAAAGAGTAGCAGTCCCTACCCCTACCTCTGATGCAAGCAGCACGACGACATTCACATTTATTTAGAATTTGTCTGTGTGGATGTTTTCGCGATCTCTCAACAGGGGAGAAAATTTGTGTATGCAAAACACTAAAGGGAAGCTAATTTTTAGTTGAATTACTTAGAAGTCGTCTAAATTTACTTGGAATAATATAATATGGAGAATCAAGAGAGTAATAAATCTGTATTGGTGGGTGAGATTAAAGGCAATAGTCTGTTTCAAGGCAAATATTCTGAATAATATATTTCTTAAAATTAAATTTTGGGCTCCACAAAAACAATTTTAGAAGACATTAAAAACAAATAATTTATTCCTTTTATCTAATACATTCTTATTCTCTTGGGAGCATTCCAGTAATGCATTCACAACAAGTGGGGGGTTACAATGTCAACTCCTTCACATATTTATATATTGGGTGACTTCCTGATAGGTCATGGAAAAGTCATGGAATTTGTACATAAAAGGTCCTGGAATTCAATCTGCATTTATGTGCATGAACCCTGCATATTGGATTTTTGAATCGGACCAAAAAAGGTATCTTGCATAACTGGGCCACAGGGGGAATCTGTGTACCAAATTTGAGGATGATCCATGCAGTACTTCTTGAGAAATCACGATAAAGTTTCATTGGGAAATCCAAGATGGGCGCCTGGTGGCCATATTGGATTTTCAAATCGGATCAGAATAGGTATCTTGCACAACTAGGCGACAAGGGGAACCTGTGTACCAAATTTGATAAAGATCCATGCTGTAGTTCTTGAGAAATCGCAATAACAAAGTTTCATGGGGAAATCCAAGATGGCCGCCTGATGGACATATTGGATTTGGAATCGGACCAGAAAAGGTATGTTGCACAACTGGACCACAAGGGCAACCTGTCTACCAAATTTGAAAAAGATCCAGGCAGTACTTCCTGAGAAATCACGATAACAAAGTTTCACGGGGAAATCTAAGATGGCCGCCTGATGGCCATATTGGATTTTCAATTTGAACCGAAAAAGGTATTTTGCACAACTAGATCATAAGGTGAATCTGTGTACCAAATTTGAGAAAGATCCATGCAGTACTTCCTGAGAAATGACGATAACAAAGTTTCATGGGGAAATCCAAGATGGCTGCCCGGTGGCCATATTGGATTTTCGAATCGGACCAGAAAAGGCATCTTGCACAACTAGACCCCAAGGGGAACCTGTGTACCAAATTTGAGAAAGATCCATGCAGTACTTCCTGAGAAATGACGATAAAGTTTCATGGGGAAATCCAAGATGGCTGCCTAGTGACCATATTGGTTTTTCGAATCGGACCAGAAAAAGTATCTTGCACAACTAGACCCCAAGGCGAACCTGTGTACCAAATTTGAGAAAGATCCATGCAGTAGTTTCTGAGAAATCACGATAACAAGGTTCCATGGGGAAATCCAAGGTGGGCGCCTTGTGGCCATATTTGATTTTCGATTCGGATCGAAAAAGGTATCCTGCACAACCAGATCCCAAGAGGAACCTGTGTATCAAAATTGAGAAAGATCAATGCAGTAGTTCCTGAGAAATTGTGATAAAGTTTCATGGAGGGAAATACAAGATGGCCGCCTGGTGGCCATATTGGATTTTCGAATCGGACCAGAAAAAGTTTCTTGCACAACTAGACCCCAAGGGGAACCCGTGTACCAAATTTGAAAAAGATCCATGAAGTAGTTCCTGAGAAATCGCGGTAACAATGTTTCTTGGGGAAATCCAAGATGGCTGCCTGGTGGCCATATTGGATTTTCGAATCGGACCAGAAAAGGTTTCTTGCACGAGACCCCAAGGGGAACCTGTGTACCAAATTTGAAAAAAATCCATGAAGTAGTTCCTGAGAAATCGCGGTAACAATGTTTCATTGGGAAATCCAAGATGGCTGCCTGGTGGCCATATTGGATTTTCGAATCAGACCAGAAAAGGTTTCTTGCACAACTAGACCCCAAGGGGAACCTGTGTACCAAATTTGAAAAAGATCCATGCAGTAGTTCCTGAGAAATCGCGGTAACAAGGTTTCATGGGGAAATCCAAGATGGCTGCCTGGTGGCCATATTGGATTTTCGAATCGGACCAGAAAAGGTTTCTTGCACAACCAGACCCCAAGGGGAACCTGTGTACCAAATTTAAAAAAGATCCATTAAGTAGTTCCTGAGAAATCGCGATAACAAGAATTGTTTACGGACGGACTGATGGACGACGGACGGACCACGGACGAAAAGTGATTTGAACAGCCCACCATCAGGTGGGCTAAAAAACATGTTTTTGTGGAACTCTGTATTTCATGATTTTAATTTTGATTGTGTATCCAATCTCCAAATACCATATATAGGCAGAAATACAATTAATACTGATATTACACATTGGTTATTCCCACCAAAAGCAGATGTGTTATGTTGATTTCTGTCCATTTGAGTGGATACATTAGGCAACGTTAGGGGGAGGAGATGTCATGTACTAAAATTGAGGTCAAAGGTAAAGATGCTCCCAAAAATTGGGAAATCCATGAAAATTGCTATCTTTTGTGAATGGTTTCATTTTTACCCCTCGGCCAAAATTTGGCCGAAGGGTATTGTCGTCGTCATGTACGTCTGTCCGTCCGTCCGTCTGTCCGTCACACCTTTCTCGTTACCAAGATATCTTTAGAACGACTTACCCTAGGCACACCAGACTTGCAGTGCACATCCGTATGCTCGTGACCCAGAACCCTATTGAATCTGGACCTGATTGGTTGGAAACTTTGGCGGCCATCTTTAATTTATGTGAAACCATCACAGCTTTCTTGTTACCAAGATATCTTTAGAACGACTTAGCCTAGGCACACCAAACTTGCACTGCACATCCATATGCTCATGACCCAGAACCCTATTGAATCTGGACCGGATTGGTTGGAAACTTTGGTGGCCATATTTAATTTATGCGAAATCATTAATCTTGTGTATCTTAGGTACCATTTCTCTGTTCAGTGTGAAACTTGGTATAGATCATCGATGCATCAAGAAACTTCAAAGGAATGACCAAACCAGTTTCCCTGATTCGGTGAAAACCTTGGCGGCCATCTTTAATTTATGCAAAATCTTTAATGATATACATCTCTGATACCATTCAAGTGTTCTATACGAAACTTGGTATACAGCATCGATATATCAAGAGACCTGCAATGTGTAGCCACATCAGTTCCTCTGAGTGGCGGGAAGGATGGGCGGCCATCTTTAATTTATGCGAAATCATTAATGATCTCTATCTCTGATACTGTTCGAGTGCTCGATGTAAAATTTGGTATATGTTATCGATGCATCAATAGACTTACGATAAATGACAGTTCTGGCATTTCTGATTGGGCGGAAACCTTGGTGGCCATCTTTAATTTATGCAAAATCTTAAATGATGTATATCTTTGATACCATTTCAGTGTTCTATATGAAACTTGGTATACAGCATCGATGTATCAAGAGACTTGCAATGAATAACCACATCAGTTCCTCTGAGTGGCGGGAAGGATGGGCAGCCATCTTTAATTTATGCGAAATCATTAATGATCTATATCTCTGATACCGTTCAAGTGCTCGATGTAAAAGTTGGTATACATCATCGATGTATCAATAGACAGTTCTGGTTTTTTCTGATTGGGCGGAAACCTTGGTGGCCATCTTTAATTTATGCAAAATCTTTAATGATGTATATCTTTGATACCATTTCAGTGTTCTATATGAAACTTGGTATACAGCATCCATGTATCAAGAGACATGCAATGAATCACCACATCAGTTTCTCTGAGTGGTGGGAAGGATTGGCGGCCATCCTTAGTTTATACGAAATCATTAATGATCTCTATCTCTGATAATTTTCAAATGCTCGATGTAAAATTTGGTATACATCAACAGACTTATGTAATGGATACCGGTTTCTCTGATTGGATGGAAACGTTCTAGGCCATTTCTAATGGCAAAATTTTTCATACTCTATATATCACTTGACTGCTTGGTGTTCCTGAAGTCTTGCTTCAAATTGAATACATTATGAATGGCTGGTGCCCAGAGCCGAGGGGTTTTCAGATGCGCAGCTTTGTATTTGGCATGTGGCTCTATCTGTCCTCATAGAAATGTGTTTAGTATAGTATTAGAGAGGGAATCCCAGACTGGGGGCTGGGTACATGTATATGAAGCTTTTCTGACTGGTCAAGCCACAGTTGTGAATTAATTGGTTGTGGAACTTTGTTGGGATAGCTTTGGCATATTGAAATCAAATGGGCAGAAAATGTCCATCAAAAAGGGCAAAAAATGTCCATTGGGGGCTGGAAACTGTTTTGGTCAGAAAGTTGAAAAACATTGTCCATTTAAGAAATAATGTTTTCATAGGCGTGTTCAATGGTTATTTTATGCACGGTTAGTATGGGAAAGTTTATATTTTAGGGCAAGGGCGAAGCCGGGGGCCACGCCCTAAAATTTATAAACTTTCCCACACTAACCATGCATAAAATAACCATTGTGAGCATGCCAATGAAAACATTATTTCCATTCTATTACAGTACCAAAATTGATTATGAACAAAGATTATAATGAAAGGTTGAAAACATATTTTGAACTTTGACAGCCTTTCTCTCCTTTCTTGAAAAAACTTGTGCACTGGAAATTATGTGGATATGTCTATAGTTGTCGCTTTGTTAATCAGTTTCACGATGGAAACAACTTGAGAAAGAAATTCATCTTTTAATTTATTTATTCGTTTATTTTATTGTTACATGTATGAAAGCAGACATCCCTTTCCTCATCCGACTTGTGAAATGGAATCTAAATGGAATCTCCATTTCACATAACCATGCTAAAACGTGTAATAAATGCATGGCTATCTCAATGTTATTGACACAAGTGTTATAGAATGGGCCATAGAGAGCAGTTTAAAATGGAGAAAATTTTGTATTCCTTCTAATTATTGAGACGACAAAACTTAACTTCAGGCTACTGTGGAGAGAAATTCTGCCATCATTCTACAAATTTCACTACTTATCTTTGCAGTTCTTGGGATAGATAACATATCCATGCCACAAAATTTAGCCTCAGTTGACATAAACAAGGATTTTTTCTGCTTTTAAGGATGTCCGCTGGTGGTAAATCAAAGTAATTAACTTTTTAAATAATGTGTGTTGTTGCATTCATAATTGTGTAATATGAGGAAAAACAAAGAAAAAAATATAGGTTGGTGTGCATTTTTTAGCTGTAGGCAGCGTTAAGTGGACTGACCCATGCTCAGTTTGATAACACAGAAAACATAGGGAATATCCCTAGTTTTGAAGCATATTCATGAAAAATTCATATAAATAGTATTTAACTTTTTCTTATATTCTAACTGTTTGCAGATAATCACAATGTCTATCAAAATTTAGCAAATTGGAAGGATGTTGGTGTGCAAAATTCTCGGCTAGAAGGCTTTTAGAGAAAATCCCCATCTCTTAACCTAGGGAAGGGAGGTAACCCAATAGAAAAACAGGCAAAATGGCTGCCAAAGTAAATACGAAGCTGCGCATCAAAAAACCCCTCGGCTCTGGGTACATTCATAATGTATTCAATTTGAACCAAGATGTCAGGAACACCAAGCAGTCAAGTCACAAATATGCAGATTATCAAAAATTTTGCAATTAGAAATGACCCCTAAGATTTCCGTCCAATCAGAGAAACCGGCATTCATTACATAAATTTCTTGATGCATCAATGATGTATACCAAATTTTACATCGAGCATTTGAACGGTATCAGAGATAGAGATCATTAATGATTTTGCATAAATTAAAGATGGCCACCCTTCCTTCCCGCCACTCAGAGGAACTGATGTGGTTATTCATTGAAATTTCTCTTGATACATTGATGCTGTATACCAAGTTTCGTATAGAACACTGAAATGGTATCCGAGATATACATCTTTAAAGATTTTGCATAAATTAAAGATGGCCACCAAGGTTTCCGCCCAATCAGAGAAACCAGAACTGTCATTTGTCGTAAGTCTCTTGATGCATCGATGATGTATACCAAATTTTACATCGTGCACTTAAACGGTATCAGAGAACGAGATCATTAATGATTTTGCATAAATTAAAGATGGCCGACCATCCATCAGTTCCTCTGAGAGGGGACTCAGAGGAACTGATGTGGTTATTCATTGCAAGTCAGTTGATACATGTACATCGATGCTGTATACCAAGTTTGGTATAGAACACTTAAATTGGATCAGAGATATATATCATTAAAGTTTTTGCATAAATTAAAGATGGCCGCCAAAGTTTTCGGTCAATCAGGTCCCGATTCAAAGTATCTGGATGTATCGATGATGTATACCAACTTTCATATAAAATAACTGAATGATAACAGAGATACGTATCATTATCGATTTTGCATAAATTAAAGATGGCCTCCAGGATTTCCAGCTAATCAGAAAAGCCGGTTTGGTAATTTATTGAAAGTTGCTTGATGTATCGATGATGTATACCAACTTTCGTATTGAACAGTTGAATGGTTTCCGAGATATGGATCATTATCCATTTCGCATAAAATTAAAGATGGCCGCCAAAGTTTTCACCCAATCAGGTCCCAATTAAATAGGCTTCTGGTCCTTGACTAGGTAAATAAGCATACCAAATTTGGAATTCTTCAGTGTAACCGTTCTCCGGCTATCTCGCTCACGTACAGACGTACGGACGTACGGACAGACGGACGTACAAGACGACGACAATACCCCATGGCCAAAATTGGCCGAGGGGTAAAAACCATCGGCGGACATCCTTAAGTCTAAAAATGCTGTTCGGAAAATTAAACGGCTGAAATTCACATATGAAGGAAACTATATTTGCATTCAAGTGAAGCTCTGCTTGCCATGTCTGCTACTGTATGCACAAGTATAAAACTATTTCATTTTGGAAGCATTTTATTTCATGATCATAAGTTTGTATTCAATCCCCATATATCATGTACATGTATATACGATATACATGTAGAAATATTAATACTGCCAAATTACACATTCGTTATGTATTCAGATCAATTCTCAGCACAATACATGTACAGGTCTGTATAAGAATCTATTATACATTGTCTTCAATATATTTCATCCCCACAAAAATGGTCCGATTACATATTGATACTCTAGCATGTCTAGCGATATGTAAGCAGACACATTATTGATGTTGACCAGTCTCCAACCATTACCAGTCAATGCTAGCTATCTCCATTGCCATTAATGGAACCTTGTTGATTTTATAGTTTGAAAACGGAAATAACAAAGATGTTGATTGCAACTGGGGCCTTTCAACTTACATTCCAATCTGGCTTGTTAAATGACTGAGAAACCAAGGTTATTCTCTTTGAGCATTAAAGGTTAAATGAAATTTGAAGAAAGATTTTAAAAAAAATTCCCGTTTACACCATTACGATTTCTTTTTCCAAGATGAAAAGCTAACCTAGACTAAAAATAATGTATATATATTCAAGTGTATATTTCAAAATCAAGAAATCTCAATGGTGTCAGAAATATTAAAGATAGAAATGGTGTCGACAGTAGGGCCTATGCAATAAAATATAAGCAAGCTCTGATTCCGCATAGATGGAGAGAATAAATTTGTTGTTGTTGAAATAATACATGTATTCAAATACTACCTGGAACATGTTTTGAAATCATTAACAAGATTTCATCATGACAAGGTCGCAGCTGATGAACAAGGCTAACAATTTACATGTTTTATCATTAAATATATACAATATTAATATTACAGTGTAACTATGCTGTTATTGGGGGACAAAATTTGAACCACCTTATAGATTTTCAGCCTTATAAAAGGGTTGAAATAATATGCATTAATTAATTTGGGGGACACCATAGCACCCATCTTGTATCAGAATCAGTGTAAAATCGAGGTGCCTTTACACAGTGAGGCTAGACTGTACATTGATGCAATACATACAATCAGCTATTGTGTTGGTAGAAATAATGTACACAGTTTTACTGTGCATTTGCCTACAAAACAATCACTATAACTACTTTGATATGCTTGAATTGCTAGAATTATGAAGCAAATCTAGTTTGGATAGGTGGTTTCAGGCACATTGCCATGGGGTAGTCATCATCCTGTGTGAACAATGATGGTTTCAGGCACATTGCCATGGGGTAGTCATCATCCTGTGTGAACAATCTCCTCTCAAAAGCCCCAAAACATGTTACTTTCCTTTGTTGTATAGCACACTTCCTGGCATGCTGGTAAACAAGCCTAGGAAATGTCCTCCTCTCAACAAATCCTGGCCCTGTGCCTGCGTTCTACTTGTAGTCAGTATACTGCCAGGATGTTAATGGACATCTTTTCTCAAACTGGATAATGGTAAATTAGTGGTTGGGCTCTGCTCTTTGTTAATTTCCCGAGGATTTCATAATAGTTTACCAAGATAAGAAATTACATGCCTAGGCTGAATCCAAACATCACATGTACCTTTGTACCATGTACATGTATCTGAAGTTACCAACTTCAATAATATCTTCATTTCATCTGGTGTGTTTCTATGATTCTCATTGACTGAGCTACATGTAGTGGCTTTCTGAAAGCTCATCAGACCTCGGTATGACAGTCAAAGTTAACTTGAAACTTTACAACTTCAGACACAACAAAACTGTTCGACTTCACACTTGCCAGAGCGACATTTTCTGTTTGTAACATCACATCAGCCACTAATGGTAAATTCCCTGTAACAGTCATGTACATTCACAGCAATAAAATATTAAAACATCGTATCACAGATATTAACTTGAAACTGTAAAATATATTATACCATAACAATGGCAAAAAAATAAATAGATGTTGCTTTCAGATACAGAATTTATTGATGCTCTCTTTGTTTTTATAAGATTTAGACATGATTTATCATTAAAGATTTAACATCGATTTCAACAATTTGTCAAGCATCTCCCATCTGGGCTCTCATACTGACAATCAACACAATGGTACCTCCATATTCCAGGACACGAGAGCACCATAAATTCCTTTTATCTTGGACACTGATCAGCCCAGTCAATATATCACTGATTTATGCATATCGACTTGAACAAGATAAAAAATTGGCTTTGATATTGACCCACATATTGTACCTCCAAGAATTAGCTTTCCTCATAGCATTGCATCGCTTCTGACATCGAATGACCTTGACCCCAAAATCGACAGGGTTTTTCTTTCCTCAGAGCTCAAGCTTTTCGAACCCAAAGTTCGAAGGCAATCCACAACCTAGATATGACACTCAGAATAGATTTTAATAAACAGATGACTTCCAAGTTGTGTGTTTGTTGTTAATTTGACCCTCGAGTAAGATGACTTAATATCTGGGGTGGGAAAATGTCCTTCCTGTGATTGAATTATTAGGAAGATTTCCACAGCCAACTGTTGAGGGGGTCACATGAACAGCATATACATATGGCTTTACATATATATAATTGTATTACTTCAGTAGTCGACGAGCAAATAGATATGTAACTGTAAAGAGGAGGTTTGAAAAATACACCATACATACACTATAACAGTGTTAGTAATCTGTTAATATGGAAGGCATATATTATAACAGGCATGGACTATAATCCAGGATAAAATAAAGTTAATTCTGATGATGATGGTCAATCTGTATCCCCTCTAAGACAAGGTAATCTTTCAGTGTATCAGGTATATCCAGCTCTTTAAGGGCTTGATGGATATGGAGTCCAAACGTATGTCGCAAGTACATCTTGGACATATGTAAAAGCGAAGGTGGTTGGCTAGTTTGATCAGCAAGCCAGGAAGAATTGTTACTTGGCTGATCCATTGAACAGTCAATAACCCAGATTTCTGACCAGATATTGTAGCCAGCATGAAACAAAAGCTTGATCACTTGTTCATCTTCAGCAATCCATAAAGGTGACCTTGGAGTGTCGTAGATCTGGACGATGTCTGCAGTCTGAGAATGCTGATCAATTCCACGTGACTCTACCTCCATATCCACATTCAAATAGAGCAGGTACCGTATGACCGGTATATGGTTCCTGTAGACTGCATTCCACAGTGCTGTTGTTCCAATGCGATTATGGGCATTAGGATCAGCCCCTGCAGACACGAGTGCTTTCACGCTCTTCAGGCAGCCATTGTAGCTGGCATAATGCAAGGCTGTGTCCTGGTCTTTGTCTGCATTGTTCACATCACATCCAAAAGGTAGAAGTTGTTCCACCACGCTGAAATGATTACCGTGAGCTGCTAAAGACAATGGTGTGTTTCCGTCAACAGTTCGTAGGTCATAACTTGCTCCATTCTTCAGCAGAACCTCTACAGTACGTTTGTGACCATCCCATGCTGCCACATGCATGGAAGTGTAATTTGAGTTGTTAGCGACATTAATGTCTGCCTCGTGGTCCAACAGCATGCTCACAATATCCACACAGTCTGAGTAAGAAGCTATAACAAGAGCAGGGAACCCATCAACTGAGCGAGCATTGGTCTTAGCCCCAGCTTCCAGTAGTAGCTTGGAAATAGCACGTTCATCTGAAAGTCAAATAGGACGTATTTAATCTCAGTACCATATCAACTTACTTTGGAGGTGTTATCAAACTTTCTTACAGTATACCCTGCTTTGCTTTCAAAGAGGATTGCCACTAGTGAAATTTTGAATGAACCGGAATTTGATTGTGACAAAACTATATTCTTCTAGTCCCTTGGTAGTGATTAGTATTGAGCATTGTTACAGTATTGTCATGAATATGTTGTGTGTCCAACTCCCTTCAGGTGGTTCATGTTTATACCTGTTTTCTTTTGTACAGTGAAGATATTCATGAAGCCAAATAGTTATACTGGTTGAAAACAAGTTTCTGATTGGAAACAAGTGACTGGTTTACTGGTTGAAAACAAGTGACTGGATTTACTGGTTGGAAACCGATGATTGATTTACTTTCAATAATTTTTAACAAATATTGACCACAGTATTGAAACTCGGTTAAGACTGGTTTCACTTCCTACAGGTACCGTAAACTGAGGTGTATTCGGACAGTAGGGTGAATTCGGACAGGAGACCAAGAAAAGTACAAAAATTCATTTTTTACAATTATTATTAAGCAAACCTTGTTTTTTTTTCTTCTCTTGTTTTCTTTTCTCACAGGTAGGTTATCAAACGACATCGAAATGATCATCTTAGCCACCAGAGCTTTTTGTCTGGAAGTTTGAAAACTCAGTACACTTTTTTTTCGTTTATCTCAATTTTTGCAAAACTTCTACTGGTCACGAAAGTTCAAAGCCCTGGCCATATGTTGATGGATATATTCCGAAACACATAATAATTGGCGAGATAACAGAGCCAAAAAATAAAATAAAACCAGCATATTTTTTCAAGAAGTGTTCAGTTTGTACCTTTGGCTGGAATTTTTCCGGGGCAAAGGGGTGAATTCGGACATGCTAAAAATAACCAATAAATGTATTTCCGTGGTGTGCGTTCCGATTTGTTAAATGGGAAATGTTGATATCAGATGGTTATGCTCCAAAAAACACAACTTTTATGAAATCGTGAAGCCACATACCAAATTACAGCTGATTATAACATTTCATGATACCAGGAGTTATCTCCCTTTTGCTCATTTTTCGAATTTACTCATAGGTCATGGAATCCCCGAAAATGAGTCGAAAATAGCTCAAGCGGTTTTATTTTTTGCCCCGGTGTCCGAATAGGCCTCACAGAAGGCATGTTTTTGCCCGACATCATATAATTTGTGCTCCTCTGAATTGACCCCAACTCCTGGGGTGAATTCGGATGATCTTTAGACTTAATTAGCTCAATTAATAGTTATCCAATATGGAATAAATTTTATGAATTTATGCGTGGAACGTCATTAAATATCTGTGCCAGATATGATTACATTCTGTAGGAATATGAAATGTGTGGATGAGAAAAACCTTGAAATCCGTCCGAATACACCCCAGTTTTACGGTACATGTAATTATTATATGAATCAGTGAGGAGGAGTTGTATAAGCTTACTCTGATGGACACTGAGCAGTAATGGTGACTCATTACGATAGTTGCTTCTGTTCACATCTGCCCCAGCTTTTATCAGTGCTTCCGCAATGTCTGCTCTACCACTTAGAGTGGCATCGAGTAAAGGCGTCATCTGGTTCTTGTCTGCAATGTTCGGATCTGCCCCAGCAACCAGAAGTGCATCAACACTTTCCTTATCATTTGCTCCAGTAGCCATTTTCAGGGCAGTTTCAGACCGCACATTGCTGACTTCATTTACACTACAAGTAGGTGACTCAAGAAGTAGTGTAACCATTGATGATCCAACTGTATCCACAGCTTCCATGAGGGGAGTGAAAGCATAGGACTTTTTACTCGCATCAGCACCTCGACCAATCAGAAACTTGGCTGCTTCTATATGGTTACATGTGACTGTCAAGAATAGTGGCGTTAACTGTAGAATCCTTGTTTGTGCATCAATGTCACAGCCCTGGTCTAGCAGGTATTTCAGCAACCAGACATTGCCTACAGCAGCGGCCACATGGATTAGACGCTTTGAGGAGATCTGTTTTTTTGTCTCTTGATTGTGTGAACATCTGCCTTCCATTATCCAATTGGACATTCTTTGCCTCAGCCCATCATCATTGCTTATTCCTGTGTACTCTTCAAACTGACGAAAACATCCACATAGAGGTAACTTTTCTGTAAATCAAGAGAGAAATGTTATAAAAGAAAAACTGCTCTCTCATTCAATCAGTAACTACTTACTATCAGGGCCGTAGCCAGGATTTACTGAAGGGTGGTTCGCCTTCACTCCAAAAGGGCACATCAGGGGGTTCGCTGTATGGGGAAAAGGTTTGAAAAGGGCATTTATATGAGAAAAATATATAATATTTCTGAAAGGGGGGTTTTCCCGAACCCAAAATAACCCCCCTGGCTACGGGCCTGACTATGATAGTGCTTGAAAGCTGATCTCAATGCACGAACACAAATAATGAAAGTGGTGGGGTGAGGAGCAGGTGTCTTAAGATTTCTAAGATGAGCCCATGGGCTTCTCCAACATGCATCTAACAAAAGACCATCTTGTACTGAGTAAAGTGGAGGATATATTCCTAAGGTTAATAAATGACACTCTATCTCCTGGACTAAACACTGTTTAGTCAAGAACAAGAAGTTCAACATTAATAGAACAGCTCACATCAATAGACTACTGAATATCATGATATCGTCAAGATACCCATATACTACCAATACAAGCCCAATGTACAATAGACAAAAATCTTAAAGCAATCGACTTACCAACAAAACATATAATGTCTCTGTCCAGTAGGTGTTTATGTCCGTCTAATTCTGCCAGAACTTCTCCCTGTTCTGCTGCCCCACTGACCAGTGTATGTAAGGCAGCCAGAGTAGCTCTCTCATCCTGAGGCATTGGTTCTGGACTAGCAGACTCTGACAAACATATAAACAATGGTTATGTGGTACATGTAAAGGATTCTGACCAACAGATAAACATTGGTACAGGTTAGGTCTTCATAAACTGATAGACTGAATACTCAACAAACTGATAGCTTTATCACATCCAGACGTGGCAGACTGATAGCATCAGTACATTAATGGTTGACATGCTAGGATATGACCAACTGGGAGTACGGACATTTCCCCCACCCTATATTTTTAGGTTATTTTGAGGCTTGAGCATAGTTTTTAAATAATTTGGCAATGACATCATTTTTTGTATATTTTTTATTTTCTATATATAAGGATTTCCACATATGTTTATGATAAATGAGTCACATATTATACAGTCTTATAGCATATTTTAAAACAATATAACAAATTTTTGCATTAGGTTTTACAAGGAAGCACATTATATATTATATAGCACACAATATAATGGATCACATGGTGATAACATATAATATTCATATACATAGTATATATTTTAACATTTTAAGAAAACATTATATCACATAGTGGTACAATAAAAGATGTATTTTCAAACAATTGTTCAGCACAACTCAGGATGGTCTATTTCCAGCGGATACAGTGACCTGCGGCTCTAAGAGTCTGAACCAGTGTTTTTGTTCCATCTCTCTTGTCTGTACAAATCTGGTGAAGCCTCTCCTGCAGATCTCTTGTGACTCGTCTGACTCTTTTACGCTGGCATTGTCCAATGGCATCTTGGAGAAGTGCTGTCGATACCAGGGCGTGATCTTTCCTCAGGGAGTAAAACGTGGTCCACACAGATGGATGGTTGTGACCAACAAACTCTGAGAAGCCAATGTTCCAGCTTTCACAGAATAAAAGATGATTATTTAGAAACAATAGGTTAGATGTGAGGAGCTCTGAACTTGAGCACCTTTCAAGTTGTGAGGATTATCTCTGCTGAGAGAAGCCATTTGATGAGAACTAATATAAAGTGAAAGTTGAGATAAAAAAAATATATATATAGAACAAAATTATATTGTTTAAAAATACATCTTTTATTGTACCACTATGTGATATAATGTTTTCTTAAAATGTTAAAATATATACTATGTATATGAATATTATATGTTATCACTATGTGATCCATTATATTGTTTAAAAATGTGCTATATAATATAACCAATTTTGTTTTTGCCAAATTATTTAAAAATTATGTTATATTAGCCTCAAAATAACACGGAAATGTCCGCTGGGGGAAATATCCACTGGGGGAAATGCCCTGGATTCGATCAACTGCCTTCACTTCATGCATGTTAATTGGTAAACTTATGAATTACAACACGTTGGGATTTGAAATAGTCTTCTGAAACATCATCAGGGCCTGATCCAGGCTGTTTTTGACCCGTTATAACGGGTTTGGGCACCATGAATTTGGGCACCCAAATGAAGAAAAAAACATTAGGCCCTGATCATGGTATCTCGTTATAATTCTATTACATTTACCTGAACATGCATCTCCCATCTGGGCTCTCATACTGACATCATACATCTCCCCTCCCTCAGTAAAGATCAGGTTACCATAACCTATATCCTGTAAAACAAAAGATTACATTTCAGTACTTGAGTTATGGATGCTCCGCTCTCATTCAGTGCATGGAGGAGTTATTATACAGTGAGTTACAGTCTTTTGATGAGGTCAATATGTGGTTTGTGAACCTGAGAAAACAACATTCAAACCATAAAACAATATTGTTTTCTCAGGTCCACAAAACCACATATTGACCGATAAGTCAAAAGACTATAATTGCTTTATTATATGACACTGACGTCCGCTTCTCATAAAATTGGTGAAAGCAGTTAGAATATAGCATATATTACGGTAAGTTCCCTAAGTATTCGTGACCTTAAGTACATTCGAAAACGGGCATTTTTCGCCAAGTCACGTGACACTGTTCCCTAAGAAATCGAAAACGGCTTGTGCGATGGAAAAACTTCCAGATCAACGTAGGCATTTGCTTTGCTCCCGACAATCTCATACCTGCTGTCAGCCCAAGTGTAAACCGATAGCCAATGCAATGACTATTTTCATTGGCTGAGCAGATGCATACATCACGCGGAGTCAAAATCACATTTATGGACCTGCTTCGGAGTCAATAGCAATAGTCCTGTGATGGCGAATGGTCCAATGGGGAAAGAGTAACATGCATAGTCATAGAAATAATTATCTGTTGTTGCTACCGTCTACACCGATATTTTTATGCTGACAAGGTCAAACCAGATATACTGCATGTGTACTGCCTATCCCCACTATCTACTTGCATTCACAAATGATAAATGCTGAACTCTACCATCCAGATGTGCTAATACTGCCGGCCTGTCACTGTATTCTCACTGTCTAGTGTGCTAGGGGTCTGTGCTGTCAGCTTGCCAATGCCTGCCCAGATTTGCCAGTGCTGCCAGTCTACCACTGTCTACCAATTTGTACTGATGCTACAAGTATCCAATCTGCTTAGATGTGCTATTGCTTTAAGTCTATCATTGTGTCTACTCAGATGTACTGCTCCTGCCAACCTGCCAGTGCCCATCCACATAAACCACTGCTATCAGTGTATCACTGTGTGTACTCAGATGTGCTGCTGCTATCAGTCTGCTAGTACCCATCCAGATGAACTGCTTCTATCAGACTATCACTGTGTCCACTCAGATGTACTGCTGCTGTCAGTCTGCTTAGTACCCATCCAGATGAACTGCTATCAGACTATCACTGTGTCCACTCAGATGTACTGCTGCTGTCAGTCTGCTAGTACCCATCCAGATGAACTGCTATCATACTATCACTGTGTCCACTCAGATGTACTGCTGCTGTCAGTCTGCTAGTACCCATCCAGATGAACTGCTATCAGACTATCACTGTGTCCACTCAGATGTACTGCTGCTATCAGTCTGCTAGTACCCATCCAGATGAACTGCTTCTATCAGACTATCACTGTGTCCACTCAGATGTACTGCTGCTGTTAGTCTGCTAGTACCCATCCAGATGAACTGCTTCTATCAGACTATCACTGTGTCCACTCAGATGTACTGCTGCTGTCAGTCTGCTAGTACCCATCCAGATGAACTGCTTCTATCAGACTATCACTGTGTCCACTCAGATGTACTGCTGCTGTCAGTCTGGTAGTACCCATCCAGATGAACTGCTTCTATCAGACTATCACTGTGTCCACTCAGATGTACTGCTGCTGTCAGTCTGCTAGTACCCATCCAGATGAACTGCTTCTATCAGACTGTCACTGTGTCCACGTCAGATGTACTGCTGCTGTCAGTCTGCTAGTACCCATCCAGATGAACTGCTTCTATCAGACTATCACTGTGTCCACTCAGATGTACTGCTGCTGTCAGTCTGCTAGTACCCATCCAGATGAACTGCTTCTATCAGACTATCACTGTGTCCACTCAGATGTACTTCTGCTGTCAGTCTGCTAGTACCCATCCAGATGAACTGCTTCTATCAGACTATCACTGTGTCCACTCAGATGTACTGCTGCTGTCAGTCTGCTAGTACCCATCCAGATGAACTGCTTCTATCAGACTATCACTGTGTCCACTCAGATGTACTGCTGCTGTCAGTACCCATCCAGATGAACTGCTTCTATCAGACTATCAGTGTCCACTCAGATGTACTGCTGCTGTCAGTCTGCTAGTACCCATCCAGATGAACTGCTTCTATCAGACTATCAGTGTCCACTCAGATGTACTGCTGCTGTCAGTCTGCTAGTACCCATCCAGATGAACTGCTTCTATCAGACTATCACTGTGTCCACTCAGATGTACTGCTGCTGTGAGTCTGCTAGTACCCATCCAGATGAACTGCTTCTATCAGACTATCAGTGTCCACTCAGATGTACTGCTGCTGTCAGTCTGCTAGTACCCATCCAGATGAACTGCTTCTATCAGACTATCACTGTGTCCACTCAGATGTACTGCTGCTGTCAGTCTGCTAGTACCAATCCAGATGAACTGCTTCTATCAGACTATCACTGTGTCCACTCAGATGTACTGCTGCTGTCAGTCTGCTAGTACCCATCCAGATGAACCACTGCTATCAGTCTGTCGCTGTGTCTACTGAGATGTATTGCTGCCATCAGGCTACCAGTGCTCATCCAATGGACCAATGCTATCAGTCTATCATTATGTCCACTCAGATGTACTCCTGTTGCCAACCTACCTATGCACATCCACATGAACCACTGCTACCAGTCTATCATTGTGTCCACTCAGATGTACTCCTGCTGCCAACCTGCCTGTGCCCATTCAGCTGAACCACTGCTATCAGTCTACCACTGTATCTACTCAGATATAGTGCTGCTGTCGCCTGTCGGTCGGCTAGTACCCATCCAGATGAACCACTTATCAGTCTATCACTGTATCTACTCAGATGTACTGCTGCTGTCAATCTGCTAGTACCCATCCAGATGAACTGCTTCTATCAGACTATCACTGTGTCCACTCAGATGTACTGCTGCCGCTAACCTGCCAATGCCCATCCAGATGTACCACTGCTATCAGTCTATCATTGTGTCTACTCAGATGTACTGCTGCTGTCTACTGAGATGTGCTACTGCTGCCAACCTACCAGTGACCATCCAGATGAACCACTGTTGTCATTCTATCACTGTGTCTACTCAGATGTATTGCTGCTGTCAGCCTACCAGTGCTCATCCAATGGACCAATGCTATCAGTCTATCAGTGGGTCCACTCAGATGTACTCCTGCTGCCAACCTACCTGTGCCCATCCACATGAACCACTGCTATCAGTCTATCACTGTGTCTACTCGGATGTATTGTTGCTGTCAGCCTACCAGTGCTCATCCAATGGACCAATGCTATCAGTCTATCAGTGGGTCCACTCAGATGTACTCCTGCTGCCAACCTACCTGTGCCCATCCACATGAACCACTGCTATCAGTCTATCACTGTGTCTACTCGGATGTATTGTTGCTGTCAGCCTACCAGTGCTCATCCAATGGACCAATGCTATCAGTCTATCAGTGGGTCCACTCAGATGTACTCCTGCTGCCAACCTACCTGTGCCCATCCACATGAACCACTGCTATCAGTCTATCACTGTATCTACTCAGATGTACTGCTACTGTCAATCTGCAAATGCCCATCCTGATGAACCACTGCTATTGGTCTATCACTGTGCATTGCTACTGTCAACCTACAAGTGCTCATCCAGTGGACCACTGCTATCAGTCTATCACTGTGTCTACTCAGATGTACTGCTACTGTCAACCTGCCCATGCCCATCCACATGAACCACTGCTATCAGTCTATCACTGTGTCTACTCAGATGTATTGCTGCTGTCACCTGCCCATGCCCATCCACATGAACCACTGCTATCAGTCTATCACTGTGTCTACTCAGATGTATTGCTGCTGTCAGCCTGCCCATGCCCATCCACATGAACCACTGCTATCAGTCTATCACTGTGTCTACTCAGATGTATTGCTGCTGTCAGCCTGCCCATGCCCATCCACATGAACCACTGCTATCAGTCTATCACTGTGTCTACTCAGATGTACTGCTACTGTCAGCCTGCCCATGCCCATCCACATGAACCACTGCTATCAGTCTATCACTGTGTCTACTCAGATGTACTGCTACTGTCAACCTGCCCATGCCCATCCACATGAACCACTGCTATCAGTCTATCACTGTGTCTACTCAGATGTACTGCTACTGTCAACCTGCCCATGCCCATCCACATGAACCACTGCTATCAGTCTATCACTGTGTCTACTCAGATGTATTGCTGCTGTCAACCTGCCCATGCCCATCCACATGAACCACTGCTATCAGTCTATCACTGTGTCTACTCAGATGTATTGCTGCTGTCAGCCTGCCCGTGCCCATCTACATGAACCACTGCTATCAGTCTATCACTGTGTCTACTCAGATGTATTGCTGCTGTCAGCCTGCCCATGCCCATCCACATGAACCACTGCTATCAGTCTATCACTGTGTCTACTCAGATGTACTGCTACTGTCAACCTGCCCATGCCCATCCACATGAACCACTGCTATCAGTCTATCACTGTGTCTACTCAGATGTACTGCTACTGTCAACCTGCCCATGCCCATCCACATGAACCACTGCTATCAGTCTATCACTGTGTCTACTCAGATGTACTGCTACTGTCAGCCTGCCCATGCCCATCCACATGAACCACTGCTATCAGTCTATCACTGTGTCTACTCAGATGTACTGCTACTGTCAACCTGCCCATGCCCATCCACATGAACCACTGCTATCAGTCTATCACTGTGTCTACTCAGATGTACTGCTACTGTCAACCTGCCCATGCCCATCCACATGAACCACTGCTATCAGTCTATCACTGTGTCTACTCAGATGTATTGCTACTGTCAACCTGCCCATGCCCATCCACATGAACCACTGCTATCAGTCTATCACTGTGTCTACTCAGATGTATTGCTGCTGTCAGCCTGCCCATGCCCATCCACATGAACCACTGCTATCAGTCTATCACTGTGTCTACTCAGATGTACTGCTACTGTCAACCTGCCCATGCTCATCCACATGAACCACTGCTATCAGTCTATCACTGTGTCTACTCAGATGTATTGCTGCTGTCAGCCTGCCCATGCCCATCCACATGAACCACTGCTATCAGTCTATCACTGTGTCTACTCAGATGTACTGCTACTGTCAACCTGCCCATGCTCATCCACATGAACCACTGCTATCAGTCTATCACTGTGTCTACTCAGATGTATTGCTGCTGTCAGCCTGCCCATGCCCATCCACATGAACCACTGCTATCAGTCTATCACTGTGTCTACTCAGATGTAATGCTACTGTCAACCTGCCAGTGCCCATCCCGATGGACCACTGATATCAGTCTGCCATTGTCTACTCATATGCATTGCTACTGTCAACCTACAAGAGTATACTGTCTATACAGAGGTCCCAGCGAGGTCAGCCTACCATTGTCCAACAAATTCTGCTCTTGGTACCACTGTCCCCCCAAATCCGTATGCTGATGCTGCCAGTCTTCTACCAATTTGTGCTGATGTTTTCCACTGTTATCAGCCTGCCATCATCTACAAATCTGCCTAGTTACCCAGATGTTCTCCTGCCGTCAGCCTGCCACTGTCTACCAAGATGGGCTACTGGTCCCAGCCTGTCACTGACTACCAATTTGTGCCCAACCTACCACTGTCTATTATTGTTGCAGCCTGTCACTGAGTATCCAGATGTCACTGACTATCTTTTTGTCAAGACAAGGTGATCATCTCTCTGGTAGTTAACTTTATTCATGGCAATCTAATTAAGAGAAAGTATTTCATGAACAATATATCTTCTGATCCTGTACACATCCTGTACACATTAACACATTAATGGATACAAAAAAGTGCAAATAAAGAATCTATTCAGATGTGCAGATCTGCCAAGTCTCCCGGAATATCTGGGAGTCTCAAGAAATATGGACTACATGTAACTTCCCGGCCTCACTGAAAAGTTAAGAAATCTCCCGGAATTCATAGAATATCTTCTCCAAATTCTATAAATCTACTCATTTTCTCATGAAAAGGGGTGTAATATAACATTTTTGACAATTTTTCTATAAAAATTGACATAATCTCATATGGAAATTTATTGTCTGGAAATGCGTCTGAAGAGTTTTAGAGCGTCTGAGAACGTCTAGCAGCTGGGGCCCAAGCGGGTCCCACCAGACTCCCGGCCAAAAAAAAATGTCGACTCGCTCCGCTCGACGAAACTCAAGAAATTTCTTCACCACAGCTTGGCAGCTCTGGATGTGCTGGTGCCAGCTAGCCTATATGTACTATGGTCTATCCAGATATCTTGCATGTAGTGTTGCGGCCCAGTTTCCAGCCGGGAATTGAACCACTGACCTCTCGCTTACAAGTGCAGTTTCCTATCGAGGTAAAGGGAAGTTTCTGTTAACTACGAACTAGTACAGATCCTGGCGAACCCAATTTCTACCACACTCCTCCCCATCACGAAGAATCCTCACGATCCTCATTCCTGAGTAACACTGGGACTAGCCGCCCCATTGCCTTCCTTGAACCCCCATTCCCCAACAACTCAATACGACAATCAAATTATCATCATCCACAGTTCCTCAATTCGACAATCGAATCATCAATCCACTTAACCCACCCCCATAAAGATCTTACTGGTGACACCGGGCTGTCGGTGCCCACCCAGTGCTGTCACCTGTCCCCCTGGATACCCAGATGTGATAATACTGTCATCCTGTCCCCCTGGATACCCAGATGTGATAATACTGTCAGCCTGTCTCTGCGTCTAACCACATGCACTAGTGTGGCCTGTCTATCACCGTCTACCCACGTACAAATGTAATAGTGTTGTTAGGCCACAACTGATGCTGGGGATGGCACTATCTACCCAAACCTGGTGATTAGCACTAGATTTACATAACAAGCAGACTTACCTCCCCTTCAGAAGATTCCTCACTGTCACTGCCATTTAATGCCATGTTGTCTTTTCTGAAATATATAAAACTGTGGTGTTTATGTATTACAGGGTTGTACGTTTACCAATGACAGGCTTTGTGATTGTTTAGTTCATGGAACCATTCACCTACATTTCAAATCTCCACTAACATGACTAAGATTTAAGGCATCCCATTATTGTATTTTCATCAATCATGCGGTTGTTTTCGATTGCAGATTGGGAAGGGGAGATGAGCTACATAACTTTCAGGTTATTCGAAACCAGGGGTACCATGACATCAGCATTCATGCTGGCCTTTGTACAACTAAGATAGGCCTGAATCCATTGGGTGCACTCTTCACATGCACTATCCCATTGACATATAATGCCATCCCTGCAAGTCAGACATCTTGTGTGGGGATCATACTGGTTTTGAGTGACAACAAAAAATCCAGAAAACATTTTAGGCATATTGGCTGGTTTATCAACACACAGGCATACATTATCTAGACCTGTGCAGTAAAAGAGTTTATCAGCGTTAGTTTAATTCAATTTGACCAAAATGCCATATATTCACACTCTCTCGGGTCCTTGTGCTGATAACTGCATATTTTCTCTAATTGTAATTTTAGTCATTTGATTGAGCAGAGGATGCAGCTTAGATTTATAGATATATTTACATGTAGTTGCCAATACCACACACCACCACATTTACATGTATATAAGCTTTTGCTAGCAGAACCAGTATCATTTCAAAACTTTGTCATT
Source organism: Hanleya hanleyi (assembly GCA_036873755.1). Classification (NCBI taxonomy): domain Eukaryota; kingdom Metazoa; phylum Mollusca; class Polyplacophora; order Lepidopleurida; family Hanleyidae; genus Hanleya; species Hanleya hanleyi. The sequence goes on from JAVTVY010029827.1 coordinate 117,068, forward strand.
CTTACAATTTGTCTGTCCTACATCAAGTCTCATTATAAGAAAATTCCAGAAAGCCAACAAAGTTTATAGATCTACATTCATATCTATCATGCCACCTAATGATGAAAATACATGATGATGCAAAATCCTTTTTATCCACGAATGTAGAGGACATGGAGCTTAAAATGTACGTCCATGATTGCTAACACCACCAAAAGCCTTTCAATCCTTTGCTATCCTGCAAGAACATTATACCCAAATTTCATGAAAATCAAAAAAAGTCATTTAGAAGACATCTTTTTACACAAATTTACCAATGTTGATGTCTATAGTGCCACCCAGGGATGAACAAATGCCATGGAAAACCTTCTGGCAAAATCCAAAGCTATAGGGAGATGGCACATTAGTCATAATATTTTTAAGGAGGTTTTGATGTGAAGTCAGAAAATTGTGATTTTTCATTTATATGGTCATTTGCTTCGCACCGAAAGTATATTATTGTATCAGCAATGTTATATTCATGCTTGGTAACAGATCAATTAAAAAAAATCGCACCAATAGAATTTGTCAATGTATCACAAAAAATGTGCCTTTACACCAATCTGACTAACCTTCAAAACCATTATCATCAAATTTCAGACATCAAACACACCATTCGAACGAAATAGTGTTAAAAAGGTTTACTTATACTCCGACTACAGAGCCACCTTGTGGTGAACAGTAGCTATCAAAGCACAACCAGACAAATTCCCCAGGATATAGCACTCAAAGTTTGACCCAAAAATCTATAACGGTTTCAGAGATGTTCACGTTTAAAATCGCAGCTGTCAGAGAATTGTATTTTTTTATTAAAAAGGCCATTTGTTTTGCAGTGGAGTTGATTTATCACGTCAGTCATGCTATATTTATGCTAGGCAACCTGAAAAAGAACAATTTGCATTTCAAGAAAAACGTCTTTTTTTGGGAAATAAAAAACATGCCGTTCACGCTACCCTTACATGCCTACAATGCCAATACATGTACCAACTCCCAATACACCAATTGGATAGGAAGAGTAATTTTTCGTGTGCAGCAAGTTCACATGAATAAACAAATAACCATAGATGCTATTTAAAGCATATTGGAGGCTTTATACACAATGGGTTATAATCTCTCAGCAATAATCCTCTAATACTGGAAACAAATTTAATTATTCAAAAGAGACTTGTTGTCATTTAACCTTACCTATAATTATACCTGGCATAACAAACCAGAGAGAAAACCATAATTTTATGACCAAAAACTCTGGAAAAGCTTTTGGCAGATTGTCAATCTGAATGGCCTGCACTGTGCCTTCGCACCTCATGGCAATAGTAACCATGCCCACTATTGCCACACCCATAACAGCTCGCCCCTGGCGGCAATTACCACAATGCATGAACAACAGTTTATGACTTCCATGTTGTGCCAGCATAAACTACATTTTATAGTTTAGCCAGCAATATCACCAAAACCATTTCAGCACACTGCCTATCCTTGAAGATCATTATATTCAAATTTCATAGAAATTAAACAAGCCGTTCAGATGAAATCATCAGAGAAAGGTTTACCTATGCTTGGACTACACCTAATGGTGAACAGCGGCTATAAAAAAAAATTAAATAAAAAAGAAAAACAAAAATTCCAGGCCTATTGAGATGGCACACAAAGTCTGACCCAAAAATATTTAATGGTTTCAGACATACTCATAAGACATTTATAAGTCGGGCAGCGGAGCCATTTTTCATGAAAACATAAGAGCATGCCATCCACTTTGTGAAAATGGTTTTTGAGATAAGACTGGCTGATGCCATTATAAATATAGGGGTTAAAGGCAAATGTTGCTTCCAAGAGCACATTCAGACATGCTCACACCTAAGGTTCTCGCACAATAAATTATGAAGTAACATTGACATTCCACAAAATATATTTAGGACAATCCAGAGATAGAACTTTCTAACCGCAAAAGGTGTTAAACAACGTCATTGCCCATATGTGACATTATGCTGAGGTTAGTCAAAGAACCATTTCTTAACATTCGCAATGCTGTATTATTTTATTTGCGGTGTTGTATACAGGAGCCGTGGAGCACATTTGAAGGTGGGGGGGCTGAACTCTATACCGGCCATATTAAATGTTGGACTGATGCTATCTAAGATAGGACTTATATCATTGCGGTCCCAAAACATACAGAAAATTTATGAAGAATAACAGGTGTCAGACAATTGTGTGGCATACATGTATATAGGGATCCGTAACCCAGTTGCAAGGGTCGTTTACAGCAGATGAAACAGCTGATCTATTGTTCTCCGCGTTAGTTTCGCGAGAGTTGTCTGGAAGAATCTCAATTCTCTCAAAATCAAATTGAGACTCAATAGGACATAATGCGGCAACGTGTACAGTGTTCACTGTGCGCTATCAATCTGTTCTGCAAAAGATAGCCCAATTGGGCTGTTCGACCATTTCTATGGCTTAATAACCTTTTTGAAATTAAACTGGGCATTATTGCTGCAATCTTAATAAAATTGAACCCTATCTTCTCCCAGTTGGATATTTCGCTTATAATATTGGATCTGACCGGCTTGCAGTAACATGAGTGTCAACCAATCCTGTGAACTTTTCATAGCTAGTGCTTTGAAGGAAACATTTTGGTGGGGGATTTTTGGTTGGCTCAGCCAAAACAGACACCACGCTGCCGGGATATCTTCTGATGTTTCCACACTCCAGACAGTGTGGCACAACAATGCAGGGTAGAAAATATGACTGGTCCTTGGTATAAACCTTAGGTTAGAACGACGATAACACCTGCATGCCCCCGACTGCAAGTAAAGTAGTTAAAATAGTTAAAATGCTGCCATGATGTCATAACTACTATTAAATACAGGGGTCTGGATGGGCTTCAGCCCCCTCACTGTTTGAGACAGCAATGTTATTTGTCCTATATTAGATGGCATCAGTGCAGCATTTAACATGGCCGAAATAGAGTCAGCCCCCTCACTGTTTGAGACAGCAATGTTATTTGTCCTATATTAGATGGCATCAGTGCAGCATTTAACATGGCCGAAATAGAGTTAAGAGCTCCCACCGCCGTCCAATACAATGGGTGACCGACAGCCTGTCTTTTATTATTTGGATGTTCGATTGTGATACGGACATGGTAGACATCAACATATTAAAGGAGGACGTATTCCAGTCACAGTATATTGGACTACTACCACCCCCCCCCCCACCGCCCCACCCACTTTCAGATGTGCTGAAATATTCATGGGCACCAAATTCAATTGAAATCAGTAAGATCCTACATAGCGACATAATATACGATTGGGGAGCATTGATAGGATATTAATTTATTAAGATTGTTGCTGCTGATAAGAAAATTCATTCTACAATGTTCTATAATTGCCAGTTATGCATACGCCAGTTTTCGCCACAACAGGCATGCAACCCCTCACCAACTCGGGGGTATTTATGCCCAGGTCCCTATCAAGTTTACTGAAGGTGTAACAATCGGTAAACGATATTCCTACCTATTTACAATTCCCACGAAGACGGCAAAAGTTGCAAATTCTTGCTGATTAGCCCGATATTTCACAAACGTCAAACTGAAACTAGATTGCGAATAGAGAGTGACAGACGCAAAGGGAGATAAGCCGAAATGCACTTGCTCTCGCGCCTTTTTTTTTTTTTTTTTTTTTCAGTTAAGCCCATTTATTCTGCAGTTAATTTAATATGAAATAGGCAAAGCCTAGAAACGAACGAAGTATACTTCTTTTGTTCGCTTCTGACTTTGCCTTTTTCGTATCATTTTTTTTTTCGCAAACCATATATAGTCACTGTTATATTACGGAAGCTTAGAAGGGACATTGAAAATTATATACATATAGGCGCAGCCTAGTGCGAGTTCTTTTCATTTTCCTGGTCGTTTGTGGCTTGGTGATTTCTGATGAAATACTGGCAAACCAAAAGTTTGGAATTGCTGTGGTTGTGGATGATGCGTTGAATATTTGATCAATCGGGAAACGTATTGTTCTTTATCTGACATAGCAGACTGCCTATACCATAGTATATGTTTCACACATTTCAAGGTCCCAAAAATATGAATTATTTTCAGTTTAATCAAATACAGTCGATCAGAATTGATACTCTGAATAGGATCTGGGATAAAGTATGTTGATCGAATATATAAACCACAAAATATTGGGATGCTTCTTCATTATAAATTAATTTGAGGAATGAAACTGATAGAATTATTTTAATTTTATCCTTGAATGAAAAATTAAGAATGCCAAACTGTTCGAAGAGAGATATTATTATAATGGACAGAAATATTGCGATGTTTATAGTTACATATAATCAAATTATTGTAAACAAATGAAAAACAAGCTTGATAGCTTATGAAGCCAGGACATTCCACCTTGAGGACATTTACCCCTGTAGACATTTCCCTAGATATTTCCTCCTTCAAACATTTCCCTCTGTGGACATTCCCCACTTCCCCTCCCCCCCTTTTTTTTTTTTTTTGTATTATGTTGTTAACTACAAATGTGTAACACACTGAAATATTTTAAGATACTTTCAACAAGATTTGTATAATTTAGTAAAATATTGTAATAGATATCTTGGGTTTTGCCATGTATTACTTTCTCTTCAACAGGGCACTATTTTGACATGCATAATTCATCTCAGCATATCTGTGCTAATAAAGAATTCCATTGAATTGCGCAAGTGTATGTTACATTATTGATTGTTCGCCTCATGTAGGTGTTTTTTTTTTCATTCATGTAGGTTCTAATTAGCAAATAAACATCTATTCTATTCTATCGTATGGATCAAAATATTTATTTATTTATGACTACGTTAATAGTTGTTAACGTATAGGATGTATACTACCAGTACCGTGGCTATTGTTTTATCATGCCGAATTATAGAAAATAATGAATAATAATAGAGAAATGCCCCAAATTTGTTTTTGTCAATATTTCAATTTTGTTAAACATTTGTACGAACTCATAGTACAAAAATATATAGGAAGGGGGGGAAGGGGGGATGCATGTCTAAATATGAGGAATCTGACTTTCTAAAATTTCGTTTTATAAGTTGTTTGAGTTCTTGGTAAAATTTTGCTGTTTGACTTCAAAGCTATTCATGAATTGACCCCTCAGAAGTGTATCACGCTTTTTATTAAAAAAATCCTATAGGACTGTCCTATAGGACAGTCCTATAGGATTGTCCTATAGGACAGTCCTATAGGATCGTATAGGACAGTCCTATAGGATCGTATAGGACAGTCCTATAGGATCGTATAGGACAATCCTATAGGACTGTCCTACAGGCAAAATCCTATAGGACATTTTCCTATAGGACTGTCCCATTGGATCCTATAAGACTGTCCTATTGAATCCTATAGGACTGTCCTGTAGCATCATTTACGAAGTTTCATCGAAATTCCATAATTATTTTCAGGGTGCTCTTTTGAAAATGATGACCTTTAATCTAGGAGTTCATTAAATAAATTGGATCAGGTCAACTTGCTTCTGGTCCCTGATATACACAACGTCCTTGAGTTTTTAAAGGAATAATTTCTTACAGTAACTACATGGAACATTATTGAATGCTCTCTAAATAGAACTGATCAGGTAATTACGGTGTACTGGACAGAAACTGATCAGTAATGTTCAGATAACACAAAGGTACTATTACGTAATATGTGAGACATGTAACAGAAAACTATTTGTGCAAAATACGGACATTTTATTAATAACTTAATGGACGATATATACATATTTACAATGATATAATATCAGTGTTGTGAGTGGCGAATAAATTATGTGGGGAGTCTCTCAGTGCTTCTCCATCCTCCTGTAGCACTTCTGCTCACCATTCAGCTTGGCCTTCATGGCTTCCCGGATGATCTTTTCCTTGCCAGGAAACTTCTTTAGGCAGTACTCTGTCAAAAGAGGTAGAAGGAAATATATAATTAGCACATGACTTAAATGACATTTAGAAGTACGACTGTAGGGCAGAAATTAAATGCATAAACTTGCCAATGGTTTGGGACTCCGAATCAAATATTCAGTCAAATAGGTAGCTGCAAGTTTGTGGGTAACCAAGTTTAATACTCAAGCAAATTTACTTTGATTAGCTTCTTATTTAAATATTAAAGCATTTATTATAGCGCGGCAATTTAATTCGAATATCTTGTCTTATAAGACACTAAATGCTCAAAATGTTTTTGTCACAGTACATAAATCTGATAAAAGAATCTATAATGAGTCCTGAGATATTCTCGAAGATAAGAACAATTACCTTGTATAGCAGTTATCTTGTCCTGATCAATGGGTGGTTTCACCTCGGCATCCGGTTTGGCATTCGACTTCACACCAGTCAGCGTGTGTGTTGCCATCTCCGCTCTCGTGAACAAAGCGGACATTAGATCCATGGTCATCTTACGGGGATCACTCCGGTTGATGCCCTGCACAACTCGCTGTGGCAGATATACATTACCAGACAGTAACGCCTGAAAGATAATAAAAAAAACTGTTGTAATATT
>JAVTVY010029828.1:0-13276 GCA_036873755.1 Hanleya hanleyi
TCTATCAGCGGTTGTTCCCAAATCTGAGCGATTTGGCGCAGAATGTCTGTGTGAAGCTGCCACTCCGTCGGTATAATCTGATGTTTTCTCGACAGTGCGTCGGCTAGTACATTCAGATGTCTTGGTATGTGTCTGGCACGAAGTATGATATCGTTCTGCCAGCACAGATGGTAGAGTATCTCGGTCTGCTTCAGAAGCTTCGAGGACCGAGTTCCCCCCATCTTGTTGATGTAAGCTAAGACAGTTGTGTTGTCTGTAGCTACCAGAACTGGCCTTTGAGGTCCTGTATCAATAAGAGTATTGCTCGATTGACGGCCATGAACTCTAACACATTGATATGGAGTAACCTCTCCTGCGGAGTCCAATAGCCTGATATCGACTTGGATCCGAGGTGGGCCCCCCATCCTTGCATCGAAGCATCCGTGAATAGCTGATGAGTAGCTTGAAACGGAAGCAGTGTTACACCAGGCATCACGTTGAGAGGGTCCATCCACCATAATAGGTGATGTTTGACTTCCTCTGTGACAGGAATCATGGGATTCCTGTGCCTGTGTGGCCAATGCTGATTTAAATAGATCATTAGTGGCCGTAACTGTAATCGGCCTCGTGGTGTGACATCCTGAGTGGATGTCAGTAGACCGATTATTGATGCAAACTGGATGGCAGTGCGGCAAGAATGTCTGATGAACAGTGGAATGTCGCGACATATCTTGCACCAACGAACTTCCGGTGGCCGAGCAATGACCAATTTGGTGTACGCCACGCCTAGGAAGTTCCGTTGTTGTGACGGTGTTATCTCCGATTTTTCCTCGTGTGGGAGATAACCCAGTAGTTCGAGGATGTGCCATACAAATGTTGTATCGCATCGGAGTTGTATTCTGCACATATTCCTGATAATGGAATCGTCTAGGTAAAAATGATATTTGATACTTCGACTGTGCAGATACGCCGCCACTGGCTGAAATACTCTGGTGAAGATCCAAGGGGAACTGGCTAGACCGAAAGGTAGAACCTGGAATTGGAAACGGCGAGCACCGACCAGGAATCTCAGGTACTTCCGGTAACTTGGATGAATCGGGATATGCAGGTAAGCGTCCCGAAGATCCAAGGAAGTTAACCATTCCCCTTGAACCAGAGCGGTCCTGATGGACCGGAAGGACTCCATCCGAAAGTGAGGGGGTTTCGTCAGGAAGTCCTTGTTCAGCCTGCGCAGATTTATTATCATGCGCATTTCCGGTGTATCCTTCTTTGGCACAAGGAAGACCGGAGAATAGAACCCGGGGGACCGGTCGTGGACCGGAAGTTCTATTACTGCATGCTTCTGGATAAGTTTGTCCACAGATGCCTGTGTTACCAGAAGGTGTGCCTTCCGTATAGGTATACGGGAGGGCTTGGGAGCAGCAGTAAGGGGTGGATCTATAGTAAATTCTAGGGGGTAACCGTATCGAATAGTACGGATTACCCACGGATCCATCCCCAGTTTTTGCCAATTCCGCCAAAATCCTTGAAGTCGTCCCCCGACCGGGAGACTGGATTTCGGCGGGACCGGAAGTTGAGGCAATTCGTGATCCCGCCATGTCATGAGATTGACATGGCCCGAATCGTCACCGGCCCTGCTGCTTTTTGCCACGACCTTTCCCTTTACCTTTATAGTTGGGATTGGTCTGGCCTTGCTGTTGTGGCATGCGACCCGCCGCTTGAGACTTCCCTTTTGGACCGGAAGCGGAAGTAGTCGGCCTAGGTTGCTTGGCTGGTGGACCGGAAGTGTCCGTAGAAATACGTTTCCCTGTCCCCATACCACCCGCTCTAGGCGGAGGATTAGGCTTAGCCTTCTCCACCGTATCCCTTAGAGACGGTATAATGCCATTAAACAACAGCGAAGATGCTGGCGATTGCTCCTTCAAAGTACGAATGACTATATCAGGAGCATGGTTGACGACGGAAGACAAGTAAGCTTGTCGTCTCAGATGAACAACCATCGCAGCATTGAACGTGGCTAAAGCCATTGCATCAGCATTAGCTTTAGCAGCCACGTTCTGAAGATCCGCCAGTAATTGTAGCTCAGGACTACTACTGGCTGCTAACTGCGAACGCGACAACCTGCTCAACACAGTGGATATGGCCGTTAGAAACCAGTCCATGTGAGAGGCTATGGCTACCCCCTGCCGCGCAGCTTCTTCAATAGTAGAAGACTGCTTATCAGTTAGCGGGATCAAGACCTTGGAAGGGACCTTGTTGCCTTTACATATGTCGGCAAGATCAGGTTCCAGTTCCGCGGCCTTAAAGTCATATGCCGAATCATGAATTCCGTACGCTCTAGACGTGGGCTTCTCCACCGGAAGTGGTGCCGAAGCGGAAGCCGGTCTAAAGAGTGCACGTTTTCCCGTTCTTGTAATACGTTCCTGCATTGTTTTAGGCTGGGCTAAAACCGTATCGCTAAAACCGTATCAAGAACGGAACATAAACCATGAATGGCATCTGACGCAGGAAGTGACGACGTCTGCATGGTAGTTGTCGACGGAGCCTCTGCCATAGTATGTAGGCGAGAGGATGTCGGCGGAGGGGGTCGTGACATATTAGGGTACAACTCGTACAGAGCTTCTAGTACCTCTGAATATGAACGTCTCTCCGGATCATGATCACTGTCATTATCCTCAATGGATTGACGTTGCGTGACCCCCTGACGTCTCATCGATGGGTCAGTAGACAAATCAATCGGATCAGACGATACTACCGGAAGCTGTGTCGGAACCGGGGATGGAACCTGAACAGTACCGGAAGCGGAAGTCAAAAGTCGCCGGAACTGATCTAGTTCAGCTGCCTGTTGTTCCATTCTTTGCAGAATAACAGCAGACAGAGAACCATCAATAACCGGAACTCCCGTATTGATTTGTGGACTATTAGAGACCCGCCTACAAGGGGATGCAATAGGCCTAGCCCACTGCATTTCCGGACGAACCGGAAGTCTCAACCCACCGGGGTTTGTCACAACAGGCCTCCTTATAGTGGGACCGGAAGGACGAAAAGTCCTAACCGGAATCCCGGAGTTAACCATACCGGAACCCACAGGCGACCGGAATTGGCTGACAGGAAGTTGATAATGAGCCCTATATGGGTTTATGACACCCGACCCAGAACCATTCTCAGTCATACCCTGTTGTGACTGGAACAATGCCGTATTGTTTCTATTAACACTCTGAGGTATTAAGTGTGAAACTGGCATTGTTCCTGCAGAACAATGACCTCGATCCCCTGCGTTTGTCAACCCAGAGGTGTTCAATTGCAAGGGATTTAATCCTACCCGGCCTTGCGTGATAACTCCCGTGACTGGGGTATTACGTAAGGTCGTGGAGTTTACTCCTGGTAAGACCATGGATACATTGTCTCTATATCCACCAGAGGTATTGTCTGCTGTACTGAAATTAACTATACCTGGTATTACACCATAGTTATTTACAGCACCACTTACCATGCCTAAGGCTGCCCCTGGAGCAACAGGGAGTGTCGAAATTGGTTGACGACCAACAAACGACACCTGGGAATTATTAGCTATCGGGGTATTCCCAGCGGGAGTCCCCCCAGTGATATCATTCCCAACAGCACATACGGGCGTACTTACAACGTCACCAGTGTTTATGCCCGGAGTCAAAGTGGTCCTCATCTCGTTCGTCTCGATTTCCATGGGGGACACACTTTCGGGAAGATCTAGTTCCACTGTGACCTCGGCTGACTCTCCCGTACCTTCATCTAGGACGGACCCCAATACTTTTACCTGTTTCTTCCTTTTACCTGTGGACAGATCAGAAACAAAAGTACTAGTGCTTGGCGCAATACCTTTATCTAATAAAAGAACGTAAAGGGCCCATCCAAGGACTGCCAATCGATGCAGGCTTCTTCGCCGTCCCATTTTCAATAAAATGGGAGGGCGGAGTCATGATATTAGTCTCCGACATTAAACCAGGGGAAGGGAACCCGCACGAGACCCGGTCATTAAATCTTGAAATAAATCATCGGGCCATTGTTGACACTCCTGACATCTATGGGTACAATCACAAGCAATATTGCCTCGACACGCAAGACAAACAGAATGTAAGTCGGTCGTTGATTTAGACTTCCCACAGACGGAACAGAACATAGAGGCCATTATTTTATCGACAGATATACACAAGAATACTTCCCAACTTGATCTTTTCGTTGCTTTGTAGACTTGTAGATGATGTTATCACTCGTTGTAAACGTAAAATCCTTCCGTAATACGCTGGAGCTTTACACACGATCTTTACAGTAGCTAGCTAAGTAAAGAAGTGGAGATCTATTGTGATTGAGTGCTGGCGTGGGTGATTAGGCGGGAAATGAACTGTGCTATTGTTTTAATTTCTTCACTTGTTAATCCGTGTTTGCACACGAACGCATATGTCAGTAAGGTCAGTTTCACTGTGTAAAAAATAAGTAATTTTTCATGATTTCCTGATTTTGGGGTCACAGTGACCTTTCACCTTGACCTAATTTTTTGTATGTAACACACCCTTTTCCCCCAATTAAATACACTCACGAACAAGAGCCCAAGGGGCTTCAATATACGCCCGTATATTTAAAATTACACTGGTCCGAATTTCAAGGTTGTTTAATGGCCTTGATCCCAATTGGTAGCTAGCAATCTAGAGAACTGTCTATGATTTTGTGCATCTGAGAATGTAACATATTTCACATCTTATATTGAATGATAAACTAAAATGGTCTTAACTCTTGGTAACTAGGTGACCTTGAAACAAGAGCCGAGAGCTCACATATCCCACACTGAAATCGACAATAGTCAAACACAAGAAAATAGTAGTTTTCCTTCAAATGAATTCCTTTCAGGCGAGAAAATTGTTTATGAAGGAAGAAAAATGTTAATAAACAGGTACAAAGTTCATAAAGGACCCCTCTCCTCGTTAAATTAGTAAGTGTACAGTTTTTATTTCACAACAGTTTAACTGAATGTAGCTGTTTCTTACATATATCAAACATGAGAGACAACTCCACAGGACAAATGCCATATACATGTAGGGGAGACACCTTTGAATATTCCAACCTAATGCATATAGTTAGTTAAACTTGATTCAGTTTTCGGGGACTGTGACAGGGATTCATAGAAGTCGCCTTTTAGGGCCGGTTATCGGTCCTAAAAAAAATTGAGAAACTCAATTTGTGGGGGAAAAAACTGAATTTGTGACCCGTTGTGACCAATAATTTAGAGAAACTGAATTTCAACCGAGACGAAAAACTCAATTTGAGCTAATTAAAACTGAATATGAATTGCGTAACTTACTGTTCAATATTTATTTACACGTGTTGGCGGAGAAAACCGCAGCTTGACACGGCGCTAAACAACCGGCCATTTTATGCGCATGACTGTAACATCTAGCTCGGATGCCCTTCGAAATTGCTTAGTTGCGAGGTTACGAAGGGTTCCCGAAAGACTTTTTCGCGAGACTTACGAGAAAAGAAATCAATACCAGTTGGCGAGATACAGCCGATGCTTTCATCATCAAGGAAATCTACGTTTTGAATGACGGGTGATGTATCAGTCGATATGAGGGACTTAATACTTAAAACTGACTGCTTGAAGTTTATTACTGACAAACTCAAAACTTAACTGGAAGTGAATGGAGCTGTTATCCATAAATTCGTTCAGTTACAGAGAACAATAGATGAGGTGTTCCATCAGCTGTCATTGTCAATGACCCACCCGACTGGGGTACGGATTCATGGTATAACATTGTCTGGCACTGGTTTTTCTCCATAAATTGATTTATTTACGGCACTTTATCTGTATATCGTAATGTTAAAAATTTGAGTAGGTCTAGAAAACTTGATTTCAAAGTTATTTTCCACAACTTCTGACTATTGTCAATTGCCCTGTTGATCAGTCCATGGCCTTCGCTCAACAGCATTCCATACAAACATAAAAAGCCAACAGGACACATTGATCAGGTGAACAAAGTTGTATGAAATCACAGTCATGATTAAATTATAGATGTATGTGGTATATAATGCAACTGGTCCTAAAAATATTATTAAACTCAATTTGCACCCCTAAAAGCACGCTAAATACTCAATTTGCTGGGTGAAAAACTCAATTTGACCATTAACGGTCCTAAACAAAATGACTTCTATGAATCCCTGTGTGACCTTGACCTTTGACATATCAATCTCAAAATGAATATGGCTCCTCTTTGCCATGCGAGTACGGTATACTCAAAGTTTGGTACCAATCCATACCTTGAAACTAGAGATATCGCACGGACAACAAATGTTAATGGATGACTGGACAGAACGCAATATAGCATTACATGACTGCCTCTTCGACAGGCATATGAAAATGTTTCTTTTAATGATTTCTTGATTTTGGGGTCACAATGACCTTGACCTTTGACCCACATTTTGGTATGTAACACATAATGTAACTTAATGTATCTACTGCCACAAAAAAGGGTATTTTTAATGATTTTCTGATTTTCGGATCACAGTGACCTTGGCCTGAATTTTGTTACATGACACAGCGTCTTCCCTCAGTGTATAAATGGACAAAAAATCATGATTTTTAACAATTTCATAATTTGGGGGGTCACAGTGACCAGGGTTTCATACACGTCGTGTTTTGACACCGGTATTCGGCCATTTAGCCACAATATAAACCTGACTAGATCATTCTTTGATTTGAAGTTGATTTTTTTTATACTGTCAAAACTTCTTTCAATTTAATCAGGTGGTCAAACAAACCAAAATTTACTAGACTAGGCGTCCATGTTCTGGCATTGAATTTAGCTTTTCAGTTTTATCCTGAAACAAGTGTCCCACATTAGGGCAGCACAGAAACATTTCAAATGCCTGCCCCCGTCAAGAAAGCAAAGAAAGTAGCATGGTCCAATTTCTGCCGTACTACATTTAGGTCAAACGTTATGGGCAAATCTATTCTTTCAATAAGGGTGGTCAAGTCAAACTGTTTGGCACTTATTTGCAGCCTTACCATGGTAAACTTCTGTATCTGTCTGGAGTCCGCATGATCGTATCGAAAGTGAGCCAGCTGCCTTCGCGCAATAGTTTACAAAATGGTGCGCCTTTTCAAACACAATTCTCTAATTAATTTCATTTTTATGAGTTTTTATGGTCCCCAGGACTAGCTGCAGTTGTGACAATTTCTTGTCTTCAATCGTGTAATGTTTTTTGCGTTGTCTTTTCATCTCTCTTTTTTAATTTCTCTTTTGGATCTAACACTGGAGTTCCACTGGACTTATAATTTTAGTCCGAATATTGCCAAATTTCGCATCAAGTCTTCTAGAAAAAGTTGAAATTCCCATGCAAAAATTAAAATGTAAGATTTTGAATGGAATGTCCGGTTCAGATCCAAGTGGTTTTTAATTAGTGTAGCTGAAACGTTTCAAAACCATACTTAAATTGAACATGATTTGCCAGCCAGGAATTGATATATCGATTCCATTCAAAATGACCAAGTTTGTGATTTTGAAAATTTATTTGAATTGCCTTGTGTAATCTTGTCTTGTTGACATCCACAATGTGACATAATGTGCTGAAAATAGATGGTATCTTAGACCTTGGTAAATTAAGAACATAAAACGTTAATGTTAAATGATCTGTTTGTTTCTTTATTTTCACAATTCAAATACATAGTGGTATTGACAGGCTCCATTGATGGTCGTATGAAAATTTGTTATATACATTACTTATGGCGGTTGCAAAATTAGAAATAAACTCAATAGAAGTCTGTCGGCCGGCGACAAAAACGTAAAAATACTCAATTCAGGTGAAAAAAATATTGAAATTTTCAGTATCCGGTGGCAAAAATTTGGACTTCTATGAAACCCTGAGTGACCTTGACCTTTGGCCTTGACCTACATTTTGGTACGTGACACATCATGTCCCCCTAATGTATCTACTGACACAAAACAGTAATTTTTAAAAATTTCTTGATTCTGGGGTCACAGTGATCTTGATTATTAATCTTGACCAAAATTTTGGTACATGACAAAATCGTCTCCCCTTAATATATCAATGGACACAAAAAATTATGCTTTTTAACAATTTCATGATTTTGGGGTCACAGTGACCTTGACCTTTGACCTTGACCTACATTTTGGTATGTGACACATAATGTATCTACTGACACAAAAAAAAGTTATTTTTAATAATTTCCTAATTTTGGGGCCACAAATCAGTGACCTTTGACCTTCAACCTTGACCTAATTTTTGGTATGCAACACTTCATTTCTTCCTATTAAATCCACTCACAAAAAATTAGAATTTTTTTTAAAATTTTGGATTTTTCAGTCACACTGACCTTTGACCTCTGACCTCGACCTACATTTGGTATGCAACACATCGTTCCCCCTAGGGCATCCACTCACCAAAAATTAGAACTGTAGATAGAAAACTATCAATGATCAATGATTTCCTGATTTTTAGGCAACATTGACCTTTGACCTCTGACCTCGACCTGAATTTCGGTACGCGACACATCGTCTCAACCTGATGTATCCACTCACAAAAAATTGCAACTGTGGATAGAAAATATTCAGAGATATAGACCGGACACGAACACTCCAGTGATTTCCTGTTTTTCAGGCCAGTGACCTTTGACCTCGACCTTCATTTTTGTACGCGACACATCATCTCCCCGTAGGGTATCCACTCACCAAAAATTAGAACTGTAAATAGAAAACTGTTCCAGATATAGACCGGACACGGGGGACGGACAGACGGACAGACGGATGGAAACCGCCATCACAAATACGTCCGCCTTTTTGGCGGGCATATAAAAATTAGCAAATTTCCATAATTTCCTGATTTTCAGGTCGAACTGACCTCTTACCTCCAGGGTAACCACTCCAGGGTTCATACACTAACAGTAAGTAAAATTTCCAGGTCAATAATTTTCATTTTTCAGGAGTTTCAGTACAATAACTTGCAAAAAAAAAGATTGCTGGTTCTCCCAGAAGATGAAAGTGTAGTTCTTCCAGGAGATTAACTCTATTTTTAAGCATTTTTGATGACTTTCCAGGTTAGCAATTGAATTCCAAGAGTTTTAAGGACTTTTCAGGAGGCATATGAATCCTACCACTCACCAAAAATTGCAAAGTTCTGTACACAGAAAACTGTCAATAATCAATGATTTCCTGATTTTAGGCCACAGTGACCTTTGACCTGGACCTCGATTTCACATCGTCTCCACCTAGTGTATCCACCTACAAAAAATTACAACTGTGGATAGAAAATGGTCAAAGGTATGGACTGGACACAACAGATCAGAGATCTCTTGATCTTTAGGCCAGTGATCTTCGACCTCTGACCATGACCTCCATTTTGGTATGCAACACATCGTCTCCCCATAGGGTATCCACTCACCAGAAATTGAAACTGTAGATAGAAAACTGTCCCAGATATAGACATATAGACCGGACACAGGGGACGGACGGACGGACGGACAAACGGAAACCGCCATCACATAAATACGTCCACCTTTTTGGTGGATGTATAAAAATCACTTGTCACCTGAGACAACAATATGTTAGGAAACATTTCAACCCTTGGAGAGGTCATTTTTATTGGCAACCAATCGGAAAACAAAGTGAACTCACCTAGTAGTGAACAGAGGAGGATGAAATCCAAGACCAGCTGTCCCTGAGGTTGAAATCATACCGCTCTGTAGACTGCTGAAGCCTGGATAAGTTCCATATATAGAACTTCCAGGTGGCACCGACAAAGGTGGCATAGGTCCTGTCATATACGGATTAGTAGTATTACTCATACCGAGGCCTCCATGATTTGGGGGCGGAGCTGAACTCGACTTTGTCAAGTTTTGTGGTTTAATGTGAGTTTTCTTCCTGAGTGAGTATGGAGCTCCTGTTGATCTTGATGTGACACCGGATGGATCTGACAAGATCCTTTTTTTAGGGGGTACAGCTATCCCGGTGCTTGTCCCCGGCATGCCTGGATGTACATGATGTACGGAATTGGGTAAAACGAAACCATTTGAATTCCCTGTCACAACCCTTGTTTGTCCATTGTCCGGCAAATACGGAGAAGACAGCAGCTCTCGTCGTATCGTTCTACTCCGATTCGTTTCCAGACGAATCTGAGTCAAAGTTTTCAGGCAAATTTTGTATGGGATATTGAAGGGGGGAGAACTCAGATCCACAGTGTTTTGTTTTTTGTTGAAGGCATCCTCCAAGGCACAGCTGATTTCCAAGTCATAGCTATGCCATTTCCCGGGTATATCTCCTTCCCAGTGCCAAGCTAAACCCTGAGCAGCTGGACTGGATGGTGGATATACTGCACGTCGCACTCTTCTCCCCATGCCTACAAAATGAGAGACGATAATACAATATCCGGTATCATAATTTTCCAATAATAATTCCAATTTGAGACTCATTTAAGAAGTTTTAAATCTTAGATTTCATTAGGGATTGCTTTTTCTTTCTTTTTAAATTTCAAAATTACATGATCTCACAAGTATGATGCATAGATTCACCAAGAACATCAATAATCCAGTAGAAATATACAACGTGATCATGATAAGATCCGGCCCCATTGGGCCAACGTCAGTGAATGGTTTAAATAGGTTAATATTCAGCTCTATTTGTTTGAAAGAGAGTGCTGCTACTTGGAGAGGAAGGAAATGATTAAATATTCAATACATACAGTACTTAAAAAGTGGTATACTTATCAGTCTAAAAGTAAACTAGGCCCATGGGCATATATAGAAAGGTGGTTCAGAAGATAAAAGTTGTTGCTTGATTGAGGGTTGGGACAGATAACATCCATTGCAAGTGAACTTCTCTTTGCATAATCTAGATTTTATTGCACTGTACTTCCATTTGTAAATTAGTGTTTTGTAATTTATGGCTAACAGGAAAAATAGTTTTTAACTGATTGTGATACCCGAGTATCATTTTCAGAGACTATCGATTGACTGGCTGCAATAGTGGAGATAGTAAAACTCAAAAGAATAGCTGCTTCCGGAGTAGCAGATTTCTTTTCCAGAGTTTCAATTCAAAATAGTATCTTTTTGTTTGAAAAAGCCCCCAAAAAGCACATGAAAAACTGGCCATAATACCAAGCTGATCCGTATGTAGTGGTAATACTATTATACATACATGTACACCCAGTAGTGGCACTGAATGAAAGTATTAGAACACATGAATGCATGAAACAATAAGTGGCAAGACATCCATCTCAGAATATTTCAGTTCTCAGACATGTCAGATAGTATTATTTCTAAGTTTAACTTCAATTGATTCATTATTTTCACTACATACATGTACCTATATATCTAACACCAGTCCATGTGATGACCTAGTTTTAGCTTGACCGTTGATCAGAAACTAGACCCAGCATAGATACATGTACAGCCCCCAGAGCTATGGTAGGGCAGCTATTTACACATGTACATGTTGCCTCCTGAACTGTATTTTTCCAAGCTGAGGTCAATGTTTGGAAGTGTGACCATAGCAGGCTTCCATACTCTAGTGCGTATTAATCTGATATCTTGAAGGAAAACAATTAACAGAGTATTATTTAATACAGGTAAGGGATCAAGTACATGCTAAGTGACTATATATAGGCCTACAAAGCCTGTCAACCACTAAAGGATAACTATTCTGGTCTGAGAAAGAATAAACAGTTTGGAACTATTTTTATACATGTACTTCGGACAACCCTAAAATCAGAAATTTTCTAGATAGCATAATAAAGGTGAGACAACTCACCTTTCTAAAAACAACCTCCTCAGATAAATGCATGTAAAAAGGCAGATAGAACTTTTGGAAAATACCCCAAAAATTGATTTTCAGAAGAATTGACCTCAAAAGTTTAAAAACTGTTGGAAAAATTGTTCCCGATGAGTACAATGTCAATATAACTGTACCCTAAAAGAAGACCACTGTAATCCAGCAATTGATGGGCCTGAACAGAAAAGGTTCAATAAGCAGGTTACTCATAATATTTTGTTTGTCTTTGTACTTTGTCATTTTTTTATTTTATTTTTTTGTGTTCTTCTTCATTTATTCTTATGTTTAATTGTCTTGTGTCCTTCTGTATGATTTTGTTGTGGCAAAATAAATTTCTTAAAAAAAAAAAAAAAAAAAAATAAATCAGGCCCCCAATGTCTAAAAACATACTTTTCTTGCGTCAGACTGAGATATCTAGTTCATCGATTCATTTCACTGACTGTGCCATTAAATTGCATCTGTCACCACACCAAAATGGGTATGAAGGCTCAGGCATTTGATTTTCTCTGCTCTCTAATGTTTCATCTTTCCACACCTCATCTTTCCAGCATTACATAATGCTCAGTGTGGCTTCCGCAAGGATCACAGAACGTCCGACAACATCTTCATACTGCGCACCCTTATCAGTAAATACAAGGCCATGAAGAAAAAATTATATGTTAGTTTTGTTGACCTCTCGAAAGCGTTCGACACTGTCTGGAGGCCAGGTCTCTACTACAAACTCTTGAAGCATAACATAAATGGAAAACTATTTAATCTTATCGAGGATATGTACAGGTCTCCTCAATACATTGTTAAAACAGACACCCTTTCTGAGCCCATCTCCTCACAAAAAGGTGTGAAACAGGGTTGTAATTGTAGCCCCACCTTGTTCAATATTTACTTGAATGATCTTCACTCTTATTTGGACACTGACAATGCCCCATATCTAGAAGAGGAACAAGTCTCTCACCTTCTGTTTGCTGACGATCTTGTGCTAATATCAACTGACCCAAGAGAGTTACAAAGTAATCTAAACAATCTTCAGCTATTTTGCTCTGATTGGAAGCTAGTTGTTAACTCTGAAAAAACTAAAATAATTATATTTAATAGCACTCTCAAGAAAAGCCAGTCTAGTTACAAATTTTATTATGCCAGCAATCCAATTGACATAGTATCCTCTTTTTCGTATCTAGGCATAGTACTTACTTGTAACGGAAAATTTACTAAAGCCGCCAAAACCTTGAAAAACAAGGCGCTTAGAGCATGTTTTAAATTGTGTTCCAATCTTGCCTCCTCCTCCTGCAATATTACCATGGCAAAGACCCTGGTTAAGTTATATAATCTAGTAGTTAAACCGATTAACACATATTGCTCAGAAGTTTGGGGATCCCTAGCCTTTAGTAGAAAACCAGACTTATTCAGCAACTGAGACAAAGTACTGTCAAATTCTACAGCCGTCAAAATTAGTAAATATATTCTGCATTTACCAAAGAAAGCCAGTAATA